>BPLR01019338.1:0-196589 GCA_021605095.1 Caerostris extrusa
AAAGTATTAATGATAAAATTTTTAACAATTTCATAAGGAAACCTTTTTAAAAATTTTCCAGATTATATAGAAAAATATTTTTAATCCATAAATTATACATTGGTATTTTGTTTCATGTCAATTTTATGTAAATTAAATTTAAAAAAAAACCCTTATTATCTATGATTTTAAGAACAAATTCTACTTATTTTTTTTTTCTGCAAGCACCTTTTTTCACATTCTGAGCCTTCTAAATTGCAAAATAACTTAAATTGTTTTCAGTTTTGAAGTAATAATAAAATAACGAAATCCTTTTGTTTTACCCATTGAAAATCCGATACACTTTGGTTAATGAACCCTTTCAATATTACCCACTTAATTATTTAATTCCCGGTCAAGAGAGGAGTCTTCAATTTATATTAAACTTAATTGGAATATACATTATGTGAAGTGACAAAGAATAGAAGCTAAGAGAGAGGTTACATCAAGGCTGCTTATGTTTTACCTAACTGTCTCTTGAGTGAACTTTGGTGCGAAAAACAAAATCCACAAAAGATAAGACAATTTAAACCTATAATTTTTAACAATAAGTTGTATTCAAAATTAACAAATAAACAAAACAATCCTTATGCCTTTCTCGAAAGTCTGAGCTTTGCCAAAAATTTAAACACAGAAAACAAGAAAAAAATGTTATATAAATTAGTAATATATATATATATTATATAATATACAGATAATACAATAGTATAAAAGTAAATATCATCTCTAGACTCAATATTTTTCATATAATTGCATTTAATTAGAAGTTTTTTTTTTTTTTAAATATTATTTAAAATGGATAACAAAATAATAAACTTTATTAAAATAATAACAAAATAATACACTTTATAAATATAATACACTTTATAAAAATAATACACTTTATAAAAATAATAACACAGTAATAAACTTTATAAAATGTGCTAGTTTCTATTAGAAAGCATTCAAATATGGGGCTAGAAAGTAGGATTGATAACCGAACACATTTTTTTTATATGTAAGAAACATTACAAATGAATTAAATAGTCTTTCCATCGATATAAACTTATATCTTTCCAATTATTTGTGTCTGAAATTAATCTTCTAGCATCAATAAAAATGATAGAAATATATCATTAATTTAAATCATACTGATTTTTATTATCGTTTATCCACGACAGTTTTCATAGAGTGTAACTGTAACTAGGTATATTATTTACTAACAGTATGTGTTATAATCCAAATTTTTATTTTTGTTAAAAAAGCATACATATTTGAAAATTTAAGTTTGTTACAAGTAAAGTATATTAAATTTTTATGATCTAAAAAGATCTATATGAAAAAAAACTTGCATATTTTTTAACACTGAATGTGATATTAAAAAAAAAAAAATATGAACTCTGTCTGAGATACCTGAATTCAAAATTCTCTGGTATAAGAGGGAGAAAAATGGCAGAATATCTGTGGAAAATTTAGAACAGCTGTGACGCTCTTCTACCGATATTTCTTTCCAAGAAGACCTAAAAAAGGAATGCAGTGCGGTTTTTGATTCATTCCTTATTCGAAGTTGGAGAAAAAAAAGAAGATAAAAGTCACGCGTTTCAACAAAAATCTCCGCATTTTTCATCACAGAAAACTATTTCTGTAACTTTTTTTTTTCGCTCGGTGTTTTCGATATTTTTCTTGCTTATTTGGAAAGTTGCTCCTTATATGTTATATATTTAGATTTTTTTGTTTGTTTATTTTCCCCCTATAAAAAAAAAATTTCTTCAAGAATCTTGATAACAGTGTGTTCCATTTATTGACAATATTTTTTTTTTTTTAAAAATTGTTATTAAATATTTGTTTATTGGAAAAATAATAAACATAGATTGTTTTATGTTTGCTATAAATTATTACAAAAAATGACAATGTAACATGTAAGAAAATTTATAATATTAAAATAAATTAATTTCATCATCTAAATTTTAATGTGTATATATAGCGAAATGTAATGAATTCTTTATAAGTTACGAAATATGTTTAAACAAATTAAATTATTAAACAAAGTTATTAAAAAATTAACTATATATAAATTTAAATCAATATGTTTGTCTCTTGACATAACAGATTGATTAATGATATTGATAACACATTGGAAAAAAAACAAAGTTTTTAATATGTTATTTACAATTTTTTATAAAAATGACTTTGTGACATGTAAAAAAAAAAATTATAATATTAAAATAAACTAATTTCCACATTTAATTCAATTTAAAATTTCATCTATTTCCTCATCTAAATTTTAGCATATATATATATATATATATATATATATATATATATATATATATATATATATAATATAGCGAAATGCAATGAATTTTTTATATGTTACGAAATATGTTTAAACAAACTAAAATATTAAACAAATAATTATATATTTTTAAATCACTATGTTCGTCTCTTCACATTTTTGCTCTGAGTTTTCTATATTTTTCTTGCTTATTTGGAAAGTTGTCCTTATGTGTTATATATTTGATTTTTGTTTGTATATTTTTCCCCCTATAAAAAAAGCAAATTTCTTCGAGAATCTAGTTAACGGTGTGTTCAGTTTATTGACAAACATTTTTTTAAAAATTGTTAATAAATATTTGTTTGTTGGAAAAATAATAAACATAGATTTTTTTATGTTATTTATAAATTATTTCAAAATGACAATGTGACGTGTAAGAGTATTTATAATATTAAAGTAAATTAATTTCATCTAAATTCTATCTAAAATTTCATCTGTTTCATCTAAAATAATTTCATCTAAATTTTAATATTTATATAGCAAAATATAATGAATTTTTATATGTTACGAAATATCTTTAAAATAAATTACGTGATTAAAAAATAATTATATATAAATTTAAATCAATATGTTCGTCTCTTCACATTTTTGCTCGGCGTTTTCGATGTTTTATTGCTTATTTTGAAAATTGCTTCTTGTTTGTTACATATTTAGATTTTTTTTCCCTATAAAAAGAAAATTTCTTTACGATAAGAGTGTGTTCAGTTTATTGACAAATTTTTAAAAAAAAATTATTAAATATTTGTGTATCGGCAAAATAATAAACTACAAAGATTTTTTTTATAGGTTATTTATAAATTATTACAAAATGACAGTGTGACGTGTAAGAAAATTTATAACATTAAAATAAATTAATTTCTTCATCTAAATTCAATCCAAAATTTCATCTATTTCATCTAAAATTAATTTCCCATCTAAATTTTTTATATATATACAGCGAAATGTAATGAATTTTTTATATGTTACGAGATATGTTTAAACAAGTAAAGTGATTAAAAATTAGTTATAAAATTTAAATCCCTATGCTGTTATTTTTCCATTTAATTTGATTTTGTACGCCTTTTTTTTTTTTAAATACTCAGTTAAATATTAATGATCTATTTTTTTTCTACATAAAAACAAAACTGCAATAGGAGCAAGACATTGTCGTTTTATGAAATCATTTTAAATGAATAAAATCGTTTTGAGTTGAAATTAAATATTGTTTGATATAACGTTATGCATACTGAACAAATATATTTTTTATTTCTTAGCTCATTACTCTGTGTTAGGTAATTTTTAAGAAATTTCCTGACAGAATTTTTTTATAAGATATACTAGTTTAATAATATTATAAATAGTTGTAATATGTTAATATCCGCATGAATTATGTACTTTATAATACGTTGGTGTTAAAATTTTCTTCTTTGAAAGTTATACTAGGTTACGGAATATAATACATAGTGATATTAGAATTGTAATTTAATATTAGATTAAAAATGAACAGCAACGTAATAAATAATGGATATATAACATACGAGCAATGCTTCTTCTGTGATTTTATCTGTTATTACTCTGAATCAACTTCCTCATATACAGCTTTTTAATTTTTCACTAATTTAAAATTTAAATTCAAAATATTCATTCAGTGTTTTATGCAGCTTACAACACAAAATGTCAATTGAAATCAATTAAAATGAAGACATTAATAGCATTAACTAAATAGGAAAATTATCAACAACAACAAAATAAAAAAAATTGATAACAGCAACTAAATAAAGAAAACAAGTTATGCAAAATCTAATACAAAAGTTATTAGTAAGAAAGAGGAAATTTATTAAATATAAATTGGAAAAGTAACCAAAATTTTCCATGTACTTAGAAATATAATGAATAGAAAATTATATCGATATATACTGAAAAAGATGCGCGATTTTTATTTAAACGGCAATCGTTAAGTTATTTTCTTTATCCGGGCATTATTCTATGAGTTTTACTATATATTATATTTATTTTTAAAAAGTCATGCCTCATTTTATAAAAGTCATATATGTTTAAAAAGTAAGAAGTATAAAAACCATAAAATTTTATTAATATCCATTTTTTGACATGCAATCCATCTATATTGATTTTTATACCATTTTTATTATGTGGGTACTGGAATCTACATTTTCATTTATTTTCTTCTTTTAAGAGTTACCCACTATATTTTACATTTTATTTCAATTCCTATTTATTTTTATAAAATTTTTGCCTAAAATTATATCTACAATGACAAAAATTAACACAAAAATGAATATGAAGAAGCATTGCCCACTATATTTTGCATTTTATTGAATCCATATTTTTTTTTATAAAAGTATACCTAAAATTATATCTAGAATGACAAAAATTAACACAAAAATTAACAAAAATTAATATGAATAAATCTTGAGAAATATATATATTTTTTTTTTCTTCGTGATTTTTCCGTCAATTGTTAAAAAAATTTCATTATCAAAGGATTACTCTCTATTAGTATCCTAATTAGCAAAACTACATAAGATAGTTTTTTGCTTTTAAAGAATAACGGGCTAACTACCAGCACACATGCCAAAGTTGAGCTCAAAAAAGTAAATAAAGCTTGATAATATTTTCTAATTCATTGACTGAAAAAAATACTCAGTGGTTTTCAAGTAACTCATTACGTTGCTTTTTTTTTTCAAAGACTGACAGAAAAAAATTTGCACCGTCGTTATTTTTTACAGTATTTTTCAGTCAACGCAAAGCTGATAGTTTAGACAATCTTTTCAAAAAAAAAAATTTGATTCTGTTTCTTTTTTTATGGATATTAGATAATTTTTTCAAGTCTTTTTGTTGAAGTATTAAATTCTTGAAATAAATGATCCTAAAAAATTAATAGATTCAGATCATGCTTGAAAAAAAAAAAGATATTTTTTTTAATCAGAATATCAAGGCGTAAAAACTACACTAAGTTGTTTGATGGTTAAATGTTAGAAGGCTTCTAAAATCGAGATTATAGTAGTTTTTCTGAATGTAGAATTTTATTTTCTCAAAATTGTAAAGTTACTTTTATCATAATTTATTGAAAATACATTTAAATTAAAAGTTTTATTTTTATTCGAAGACTAGTAATATTTAATGATTAAATAGCTTTAAAATTGTTTTAAATGTTAAAGTTGAGAAAGGATTAGTGTGTGCCAAAGCTATAATGTAGGAAAAACGAAAAATACTAGTGCTATAAAAATAGCTTTTTTTATTTTAAATTTACATATCACACGTTGTTTGCTTCATAAATTTTTTAAACATAACAGGGAAATAAGAGTTCTAAAAGAACATAAACTGAAGGCTAATAAAAATAAAGGATGGAAATATGTATCGTATGAAAACTCAGCCTGCGAAATATTTTCTTATTATATATATAAGAATAAAATTTCCTTTTCACATATTAGGATTGCTATTTTATCATTGTGATTTTTTTTTTTTTGCTAAATTTTATTAATAAATAAGAAAATAAATTGGTTTTTGTCATAAATTAAGTATAATGGGACAAACGAAATAAAAGTATACAAATTACATGATGAATAAATACGATAATATTAATTACATAAATTAGTAATAAATATATTTTTATCAACAAATGGTTTTAATCATTTTGATATATTTGTATTTATGTTTAAAGTGCCAAATGAACAATTTGCAGTTAATCGTCTCCAATTCTATACAACATTCTTTATATATAAGTTAAATTCATCAATTGTAAACGTTTTTAGAGAAATTATATCTTCTGTTATTGATTAATATAGTCTTTGCCAGTTCAATTTACCAAAAAAAAATATTTTAATACATTGTATTATTTAAGGGGCCCTGATAGCCGATTGACTAGCACTCTGACGTTCGGTGCCCCAGATTTGGGGCCCGGCTGTGTCATAGATAATTGTAGCGGTTCGAATCTACTTTAAACCGTAGACCCCGGTATAATATGACTCTAGAGCGCTGGACGTAGACTAATTGACAAACTGTCATTTGACCTACGTCCGTAACACCTACGTTCTGAAACACCTACTCCGTAAAAAGAATACATCTATTGTCTAGAAATCTGCTAGCAGGAAGACGGCCTATGCCCACCATGATGATATTGCACCTCTGATGATGATATTATTTAAGTATGATTTTTAAAACACGCCTTCGTTACTATAATGTAAAGGTAAACTCTGATATGATGAATTTTATTAAGATTATTATTAAAGTATTTAAGATTTTCATAATAAATATGGTATTCAGATTGACAAATTGTCATTTTTGATATAAACTGGATTTTTCCTGAATAAGAACATTTCTAAGCATACTCAATAGATAAAATGCTAAGATATGTAACAAAAAATGAACTTCTTTCTACAATATTAATTGAATTATACAATGCATTTGTTAACACCAACAAATGTTATCAGTTATCCACGTGTATTGACAAAATCTATTTTGGGAATGAAAAATAAACGACACAATGGCACACCATGGATGCACCACTAAACTGATTTAAAGCCTCGCACCAATGCATTACAGTTATTATATCCATTATCATTTCAAACCTGGTTGACATACGTGTATCAAAGAATTAATTCAAATCAATTTCAAGGAAACATTCAGCCTACAGTGCTGCTTTCCAAGGCAATACCAGTGAAGTAAAATTAACTCCTTTATTCGAGGCAACATCATCTGGGCATTTATTGAATTGCTTCTGCTCTATCTACCGTCTAGAAATCTACCAGCAGGCAAACGGTCTTTGCCCACCATGGATGTTGCACCACTGATGATGATGTTATGTAAGCATGATTTTTAAAATACGCCTTCGTTACATTATGTTAAGGTAACTCTGAATTATATTAAAATCATTATTAAATTATTTAAGGTTTTCATAATAAATATGGTATTTAAATTATAGACAAATTGTCATTTTTAATATAAGCTGGAATTTTTCTCGAATAAGAACATTTCTAGGCATATTCAATAGATATAGTACTACGACTGTAACCAAAAATGAACTTCCCCATGCATCTTTGAAGTTTATTCCTACAATAACAAATGAATTGCATAATTTATTTAATAACACCAACAAATGTTATCAATTTTCCATTCATACTTACAAATTATATTTCATGAATTAAAAATAAATGACACAATAGCATACCATCGAATTTTTCTTGAATAAGAACATTTCTAGGCATATTCAATAGATAAAATACTAAGACATGTAATCAAAAATGAACTTCTTCTTACATCTTTGCAGTTTCTTCCTACAATATTAAATGAATGAACGAATATTTCTTTCTACAATATACAATGCATTAGTTAACACCAACAAATGTTATCAATTATTCACCCTTATTGACGAAATCTATTTCAGGAATTAAAAATAAACGACACAATGGCATACCACTAAACTGATTTAAAGACTCGCACCAATGCATTACAGATATTATATCCATTATCATTTCAAACCTGGTTGAAATACGTGTATCAAAGAATTAATTCAAATCAATTTCAAGGAAACATGCAGCCTACAGTGCCGCTTTCCAAGGCAATACCAGCGAAGTAAAATTAACTCCTTTGTTCGAGGCAACATCGTCTGGGCAGGTATTGAATTGCTTCTGCTTCTAACAAAGAGCTCTTCTCAAATTTTTTATTCCTGGAATTAAGTACGATGCAATTTCCTTGACTGCATCCGGGACACCCGAAGCATTTTACCCCCTTGGGTAATATGAATCAAGCTAATTTAAGCACCTAGCAATTTCCATGCATGATAAGTTATAACAGGGGAATGCATTCGAAGCATAACTCAAAAAGGGTTTTGTGTTTGCCTCTTCATGCAGAACATGGGCTTGGCTTAAACTTTAGAAAGAATTGTGTGTGGCTCCAGTTTCTGTTTGAAGATAGGGGAAAAATGGTATAAATCATTTATTTTGTAAAGAATATCTTCGTATCTTGATGTACAAAATGTATGCGAGATTATTATGAAATATAATTTTACATTGCGTGCAGAAATTTAAATGATAATATTAAATTAACATTTGTTTCTCAATAAACTCCATCTTTATTTTCTCATCAGCATTCTTAATTCTTATTACACGTTATGAATTAATATTAAATATGGCCATTTATTATTTACGTATGTTAATGTGCATTGTTCCATGCTAATATACTTTGATGTAATTTTAACTTGTATTATAATAATTAATACTGAAAATTAAATTTTTAATGATCCAAGATATTCTTGAGTGAAATATTCTTAGTTAAGGCAAACGCCAGTTATTTTAATTCAATAATAATGTTTTTCTTGCTAATTTAGCTAATTTTTTAATCGCTAATTTAGATTTATTTGCTAATTTTTAACTTTGCTTGCTAATTTAGATAATTGTTATATTTCGATCCTAAGATAACAATGCACATGAATAAGTCATAAATATACAATTTTATAATACCATTTCAAAAGCAAAATGTCATATTATAGAAGTTTTTAGTCATATTTTAGCTATATTCTATATAAAGCTAAAATATCAAAGTCGGCAAACTGATATTATTTTTGATTATTTTCGATCTTTCTTTAAAATCATAATCTTCAATATTTCATATGGATCTGATAATAAAAATTTAGATCAAAGAACCAATAATCAAATGTGTATCCATATTTATTTTGTAACAAATTTAAAAATTATGCATTATATAACTATTTCTATAATTATGTAAAATTTCAAGTATAAAAACTATTTAAATAAAATATTTATTAAAATATTTTAAATATGCGTATATTTAAATCATATTCATTTTGGAAAATATAGCAAAAATTGTTTTTTTTTGTTTCTGTATCAGAAATTCAAATTTTAATCTTTATTTTAATATTTATCTAAAATTCTAAACAATGGTGAAATTCAAATGTTTTTCTAAAATTAATCTTTGAAGAATTTAAAAGAAAGATTTTCTAGAAAAAAAGAAAATGGTGTCCAAATATTGTATAGGCATTTAAATTATTTCAGGTATCATTTGAGCGTTTAGATTAATGTATAATATTACTTAAAATTCTGACAAATCGTTAATTTGACAGCTTAAAAATAATTTCATGCAAATATTTATAAAACAGTTTTTGTTAGAAACATAAATTTTTCATTGAGTCCCCAGCCTAAAATTAATAAAAATTTAAAAATTAAAAGTAAAACAAATAAACACAAATAAATTTTAAGACATAAATATATATATTTTTGAAAATTGAACTGTTTTTAAAATTTAAAAAAATTTTTTTTAAACATTACTTTTGTAATATTTATAAGTATTTCTTTTTTTATAAAATGTTTTTTGAAATGTATTCCTATGCGAAAGTATTTTGCTGATAGTCCTTGATATTTTCAAACTTAAAGTCTAAATATAAAAGAAAACTAAAAACTAAAAATTCCTTATTTTTATTTATTAACTCAAAAACGACTTAAGTAAAGTATACTTAATTTCATGTATTATTAAACTATTTAAACCAAAATATACTTAAGGAAATAGTACAATACATAGAAGAAAAAAAAACCCAAAAAATTCTTACTAGCAAACTAATGGAAAATTCAAAATTATTCAAATATATTTAAATTAAACCCTGATCCTTAGATGATTAATTAAAATTTTTATCTGAATTACAAATAGTTTGTTTTAATTTAATTTAAGTAGTTTTTAATTTAGAACAACACATATTCAATTTTTTGACAATGAAATTTCAAGAACTGACTAAATTCAAATCATATTAAAATGATTTTATATATCATTAACTAGCAACAGGAAGTAATATGATTCCTTTCGAAACAGTCGATAGTATTTTAATCCAGAAAGCTTTGACATATGCTGGTTTTAATTGAAGTTATAATTATCAGTACATATTTTGAAATAGTATATTTAAATGCTTAGTAACAATCATCGTAGTATAAATTGATTAAATACCTTTTAATTACGAAATTTGCATACATTACTTGTTCAAAATTATAGCAGTTAAGTGATTTATAATAATTATTGTAGCTGTATTTGGTTCCAGCTATATAATTACAATTCTCTTTCGTCATAGCGTTATTCCAATTAAGTCTATTTCGACAAAATGCATTATTATTATGCATTAAAAATTGTAAGATAGCTTGTAACTACTACAGACAATACAGTTAATATTTGTAAATAGAATAAAAAATTATTTTTTAATTAATTTAGTTTTACCGAATAAATGAATTCCCTTTCATAAAATATTATTTTGTTTAGTCAGCATACAAGAGTTGTTTTATTACAACTTTTAACTGTGTTTCAGACAATGTATTACTGCTTAAACTGTAGAACATGTTAAATATAAAAGTAAGACATTATATTGGCCTGATAGGTGAATGACTAATGCTCTGTACCACAGGTTTCGGGTCTGTCCCCCGGCGGTGCCACGGATGATTGTATTGATTCGAATCCACTTTAAAGAGTAGGTCCCGGTCTAATGGGGCTGTGGAGCATTAGGCGTAGGGTTGATAACCCAACCCCGTAAAGAGAAAAACATCTCTCGTCTCGAAATCTGCCAGTAGGCAGACGGCCCTTGGCCCATTGTTCAGCTGTTGCGCCAATGATAATGATGATGATGAATGCACTATATGAGGAACATGTTATTTATGTAAATCGGTTTTTATTAAAATGTAAAAATACTTCGTGAAAATTCCAAATTCATGAATTGACTTCTGTTAGGAGAATGTGAAAAAATGTGTCCAAAGGAAAGTGTGACAAAATATAAATAAGATTTGTTATATATTAATCAGCCAGAACATGAACAACACGTGCATTATGTATATAAAGTTACTGCAAGTTTAATCAAATGGAGGTGTAGAATGAGAAAGGAATGATATACATTTTAATGCACTTTCTCTTATATAATTTATATCAAAGAAATGATGGTGATGATCAAATTACTGGTAATAGGTAAGACGTAATAAAGGTGGTTGCTAACTTGAAATAACAAGCATAGACATTAACATGACAACTAAATTTAAAGAAATTCTGTCACAATAGTGGTATTATACTTATAGAACAACCTTTAACCTACAGTTAGGTATAAGGGGCACGTCAAATCTCTTTAACACGAGGAGGACTTTTCTAATTCAGTGCGTAGATTTTAACGTTTTAGCTGAAGAGTGTATACAAGACCAAATTAAATGACTTATTTTACTTTATATAAAGTATATTTCTAATTTACTAATAAATTCTTACACTATATGTTATATTTTAAATTAAGAAATTTGGTTAATAAAAGTTGTCTTTTTACATCTTCAAAATAAATATTTTGTGATAAAGACATAAAATAAAAAAAGAAATACATTAGTAATTAATGAGACTGGGGAGTGTTTAAAAATTTAAATACTAAGGCTTTCTTTCAATTAAAATATAAAAGAAATAAATTTAAATTATTTAGACTTTAAGAGAGTTTCCACATATTTTTACATAACTAATGTATGGCTACTTTGTCGATTTCAGGAAATACATCAATCTCACAATATCTAGGTGGTGTATTCTTAATATAATTGCATATAAATATATCTATACAATGAGCATGGACTATAATAGAAACATTGCTAAAACAAAGAATAGTGAATTCATTATCATTACTTAAATATATGGATGTTTACAATCCTGTAGAAGTTTTTAATTTTTTAAAAGAAGATAGGAGAAACATAAGCAAAGCATATAAAAGTCACCATGGCTCTCACTTGTTAAAGAGCTGACGTTAAACACACGCCCAACTTTATATGCTTCCCCAAAAGGTTTCAACTAACCTCATAGGTTTAAGGTTTGTAGGCTTTAAAACTGCCATGGTACCTCAAGTTATAATGACGGAATTAACGACTTGGGCCGGCTTTTCTGCTTCGGAATCAGGAAAGATTCTTATCCGGATCGCGTAAAAATGTCTCGTGAGATAGAAATACGATCACTGAATCTTAATTTCGATCCAGATGGGTAAAAGACTGAAGTTACCGGGGTCAAAATAAACGTGTAGAGACGGTAGTAACGTTTGATTAGCTTTCAGCAACCAGCATGAAACATGTCTGGATATATTTAATTAATGCTTTGTTGGTAATCAAATGGTATATTTATTTTATGGGGGCTCTTATTTTATTTTTCTTTCTGCAGAAGTGGGTTTTTTTCTAATAGTTTTATATATCAAAGAATGCATTTTCTTTGTAGTACCAGATTGTTACGAAAGTTTTGTCCATTTTTATTAAGAAAAATTATAAACTTGATAACAATCTATGGCAAGTCAGTGAATCCTCTACAGTTAAGTTAAGGGGAAAAATGTAGTAATAACCGTAATTTGAGGCGTATTTAACAACATAGAAAAGGTATGCAAAGAAGATTATTTTGAGTGTGTGATAGCATATAAAAGTAATTGTTCATTATGAATGGTTCTATGGCAATTAAACAGCCACCACTAATATCAGCAACTAAGAGGCTTCAAAGCTTTCATGATGGATGAATAGCTTTCGTTAATAAATATAAAATGAGTGATCCAGCAGTTTGTCAATGCTAAATGTCACGCTGCAGAAGTGATTATGCGACCCAGAGCAACAGTGACTTTTATTCTGGAAGAATTTGATTTGAAAATTATGTTTCTAATCCTATTCTCTCAATGTTTATCAAAAGATTTACTGTTCTTAATAGCTTATAGAGTAAGTTTTTGCTGTATAAGAATCTAGATATGATTTCAATAGAAATTGCTGAAATAAAACAGGATTCTATTTTTTTCAAAGAAATACCCAATGAATTTTATTAAAATAAGGCATCAAAAATCAGATAAAAATATATCATAAAAAATAATGCTAACTATGCTGATGATTAAATAAACATATTTTATTTTCAAAGTTTTGCTTTTATTTCAATCTGCTATTTCCTGAATAGTCCTTCCTGTTTAGGACCTCGAAAAATTAAGAAATAAAAATGAAATAAAAGAAAAATAATTAAGAAACAAATTATGATATAGAAAAATTAAGAATTAAACCATTTCTTAACCTCTCAAAAATGTAATTTGATGGACTTTTAGGATTATTGCTTCTCATTTGTTTATAATATGGATGTAAATTTCCCACCTGGTAAACGTAATCAGTGGAAGACTTTCTTACATGTTGCCATATTTATCAACAAATTGTCTCCGATTAGAACTAACCAGTTTTGTTTGTTTGTTTGTGTGTAAAATACAAATGAATTTGATAGATTCGAATGCTAGTTCCACAGTTTTACTGTATGACAAGTCGAACCATGCAAAGCTTAAATTAAAAATTTTGCAAAAAAGTATAGAAAAATAGATAAAAAGGAGTTCTTGGGTATATATTTCTTTACACTTCTTTTATTTATTAAAACTTTCACTTTTAGAGTTGTTTTAATACATCACGGGTTTTAAAGACCCATTTTTTAAAATGTTATTAAATAACTTGCATGAATTATTTTAAGTAATTTTTCATCGTGATTTTAAAAATGCCAGTGAAAATTCTAGTGAATAATATTCTAATCGATTACTATGTTAATTATTAACGAGAAAGTTAATTTACCATAAGGAAAGTAAAAATGTAATAAGATGTTAATCAAAACACAAAAATTCATGCTTTTTTTATGAATATACATAATAAATAATAATCGTCTTTTTTAAAATATTTTTGGATAAGTAATTTCTTTTAACAAAATTATATGTTCTGGATAATTTATTCCTTTTTTTCCCAAAGATGGCCATGCTAAAATTTTGTTAGCCTTTTAAAAACAAATTTTGAAGATATATTTTGTTCATGTTAAATAACTGTATTTTATTAAATACTAACTATAAACAAAAAGCAAATTTCTTTGTTTAGGTTATTATTTATGTCATTTTATTTTCACGATTAATTGCATAGGTTTATATGTATTATTGGTATGTATTGAAGTTACAGCTATCAAAAAGGACATATTCTAGGGTGATAATATTTATATATATATAATATCTTTCATTTTTATAATATATATATATATATATATATATGATATTTCCCTATATATATATTCAGCACCTATAGGTATGTTTTTGAGAATAATTTTAACATTAGCTCCCTTGATATGTAAAAATACAATATTTTAAATTAAAATTTGCTTTTAGTAAAAAATGAAGCTAGCCTATTAAAAACAAGTATAATTTAATTTATTACTTAAATATTTTTTACTTAAAAATGGATAAAAATGAAGTAAACTGAAGTGTAAATGTAATCTAAACACATAAACGCCTTCGCAGATAAACATTTAAAAAAACCACTTGTGTTTAATATACATATTTCAGGCGCATAAATATTTTTTCACATTATCATTAATCAAAAATAATTATTATTAATTAAATACTAATAGCTACTAATTTTAATAAATTTTCATAAGAATAACTGCAACAACATTACTTTTATTATAAACTGAAGAACGTTACTGATTTAAATGCTGCTTTTAATTAATCATAATTTATAGCTAATATTTTTACTTTTACAAATTTTAATAATTAAACCCATGCATTTGTTGATATTTTTGTATTTTATTACATGTATAAATACAATTACACAACATTAAAAAAAAAACGACCGCAATAAGTTAAATTAACGTATAGTTCATAGGTAAGAATATATGCAATCCAATCTAATCAGCAAAAAATCACCTAAACATAATTTTAAGATAAAGGGAGCATAAGACAGAAATGCCCATCCTTTTTATATTTCTGGTCGAATTTGAAAGAAAAAAAGCTTCTTTTTGTTTGTACACAAAATATTAGTAATTTAACAATAATTATAAACCTAAAAAATTGCAAAAAATAGTACAAAATGAAAAAAAATTAATATTTTTAAGGATCATTTTTTAAGGAAACTTACAATATCATGCTGAAATATATAAATGACTATGTTCAACCGGAGCATGTATTACAAGCTACCCAATTAACCCTAGATTTAATAATATATATTTGGGAAGGTCATTTCAGTAGAAATAGTATTATTTTTAAGTATATTATTATCCTTATATAAAATTATGTATAACTCTAATGACACAAAAAGATCGATATTTACATAAGAGTTATACATCAAAGATAATCTCAAATTATATCACCCAATGATATTTCCGAGGGAAAAACAACACAGGGGAAATATACAAAAACAAAATTGACAAAGAGAGGATTTATTGTATTTACCTCCAATATAAACGACGTTAATGTGGTTATAGCGCCAAGAAACTGTTTGCGTGATTGTCTGTCACGCAGCTGTTCATCACGTGATAGGGGTAGTCACCTCTCCCCTCTCTCCTTCGACCCCCGCATCAATCTCCACGAAAGACCAAAATCGTCTGGGACAGGGTGTTGCAAGACAAGGGGGTTTAAGTATTTGTGATCACGGGATGGTCGCGTGTAGCTAAAGGGTGGAGGCCAGGCTGAACCATGAAAATGGATAAAGTAAACAGGAAACATGGTAACTGTAAAACATTCCGCCTCTACGACTCGTGAAAACGCTATTTGTAAAAGTGAACGAAGATTTATGTAAATGAGATTCCCAGAGAGAATCATAAATCTTGGGTTTGATAGATCAAAAAGAAGTTTTAATAGAAAATCCAATACATAGCGTAAAATAAATGAAAGCTTATTTTATTTGTGGTCCCGTAAAATTAATTTAATTTTAAATTTAATTATTTTTGAATACAAAGGAAAAGTTAAGAAATAATGATTTAAATTAACGATTGTCGCTGTTTGGTGTGAATTGACACCAAAAAAAAAAAAGATTTCATTATACATATTAAGATTACCTAATTGTTTTATTAGAAAATCCTATCCTCGGCGTAAAATAAATGATTTATGCAAAACAATTTATTTTATTTTATTGTATTTCCGATGCCATAAAATTGATTCAATTTAATTTTTAATTTAATTTTAAATTAAATTATGTTTGAATACAAAGAAAAATATAAGAAATAATGATTTAAATTAACGATCTGTTAATTTAAATCGAACGATTAATCGATTAATCAATCGAACTATTTTTAGCGATTAATTTCTATTTAATGTGTATTGAAATCAAGAGAAAAATATTTCATTAAGCATATTAAGATTATCTAATTGTTTATTGGAAAATCTAATCGTTGCTTTAAAATAAATGAAAATTATGAAACGATTTATTTTATTTTATTGACGGTCCCTAAAATTAATTTTAATAATTAAATTTTAAATTTAATTATTTTTGAATATAAAGAAAACGCTAAGAAATAATGATTCAAATTAACGATTATCTCTTTTCGTTTTGATGTCAATTCACAATAAACGAAGATTTCATTATACATATTAAGATTAGCTAATTTTTTTTATTAGAAAATTCAATCATTGGCATAAAATCAATGATAGCTATGAAACAATTATTTTTATTTACGGTGCCGTAAAATTAATTTAAATATTCAATTTAAATTTAAATTATTTTTAATACAAAGAAATAATTAATTAAATTAACGATTCACCTGTTTAATGTAAACTGATATCAAGAGAAAAAAGATTTCAATATACATATTTAGATTACTTAATTGTTGTTGTCGGCAAAATGTATTTAATTTATTTTGATGTATATTAAAACGAGTGCACAAATTCTAAACGGCCTCAATTTGTTTTACTTAACTGAGAAGCACTAATAAGCCTATAAACTATCAGCTATAAACTATAAGCCAACAAGCCTATAAACTATAAGCTAATAAGCTTATAAGCTATCACCTATAAACTATAAGCTAATAAGCCTATAAATTATCAGCTATGAACTATAAACTATCAGCTAATAAGCCTATAAGCTATTAATATATAAATTTCTCAATTATGTTTTAGTATTAATAAAAATATTTATAAAAAATATTTATATTGGTTTTTTAATTCATGCAAAAAATTAACATTTCATTTCTATTTAATTTCGAAAAAAAAAATTCGCAATTATTAAAGTGTTTTCTAGAGAATTGAGATATATTTTTAAAAAATGGAGTGTTTTGATATTTTTAAAACAGAATTTTATGACTTTCAATTCATGCAACAATATGAAGGAAAGTTACACAATTTGTGTCATAACAAAAACAATATGACAATCAACTGTCATATTCATTTTTTTTTTTTAATTTTAATTTTAATCATTTAAAAAATTCAACATTTTTTAACAGAAGCTGTATCTGAAGAGGAATTTGCAGTATTTATCAGATTTATTTAATTGCAATTTAAATGAATGTCATCATTATAAAAAAATGAGAAAAACAAAATTAAAAAAAAATGAACGCTTTTATTTATTTTTTCTTTATTTCACATAAAAGAATATCTTGAGTTCCCAATTTTCAAGTAAATTCAAAGAATCCTTTTTTTTTTTTTATTTTGCTAACATTCAATGCTGTCTTTGTTTTATTTAAATGTAATCCTGGATATTTTAATACTCGTGGAAAAAATGAGTTCTTGAAATAATCTCTCAAAATGCTTCAAAAAAAAGTAAATTTCAAGCGAAAAGAATATTTATGAAGAAAAATGTCAAATATTTGAAAAGAACTCATAATAATAACAATAAAAGCGACATATTTGGTGAGCATTCAGAAACGAATATGACATCCGAGTAAGTTTTTAAATGTCTTTCATTATTGTTAACGAAACAAAACCTCTCATGAAGATCTCCACATTTTTTTACTCAGATATTAAGAAGTAAAGTTAAGATTTTTTTTTTTTTTTCACAAAAAAAAAAAAGAACCTTTGTCTTTTATTTCCCACTTCTGAAATGACAGAAGAAAACCTTTCGCTTTTACTTGTCCTTTGCACCAACCATTCTTAGAGCTTTCTATATAAAGCAAGAAGAAAATGAGACACAAAGTAAAATTCTGTCTTTTTTTTTTTATTCTCTTCCCCCTCATTCTTTCCGTTATCACTGAGGGGGAAAAAAAGTATTTCTAGAGAAAAAAAAAGGACAAGCTTTAACTTTCTTTGTGTAGTGCAATTTTTCTGTGTATATGAGGTATTTTTTTCCTCCTGAAATGGTGACAATTTCTTGCTATTAATGTCTTTCGTTTGCCGAAATGACCCTCACTTTGTGTTCCATTAAATGATCTTATCTTTAAAGTTCTGAAGCAGCTGTTGTGCACGTTCACCGCTTTTATTTATACTGCAGACCATTTTGCTACAGATTTAAAATCAGCACCATTTGATGAAAACTGTCTCACTTTACCAGATATCGTCTTTCTTGTGTGCAATATTGCTGATATACCATTCTGGAAATTAAACCATAAAATGGAGAATAAGATGTTTTCAAAAGAACTTAAATGGAAAAAAAAAAAAAAAAATGTATAATTATGCATAATTAATAATTGCACATAATTAATAATTAATATCATTTTCACTTTGTCTAGAAATAATTCCTAGTCTCTTAAAACTTGTTGTCCTAATTAACATAATGATGAAACCACTGAATACAACCAATCTTTAGTTTCAATCAGAAATGGCCGTTGCTAAAAAAATTCTTCTGAGAAGACATGGTAGAGATACAATATATAACTAATGAAATATAATTGCACAATCAATGAAAAAGATTTTACAATTTATACAAATTCATACGTCTCTTTTTGCTTGCCCAGTTATTTTATTTGTACATAAGAAAAGGTTATAATTTTCAAAGAAATAAAATTTAATTTTATTGATAATTTCATGTTTAGAAATATTTTTAACATGCAGTTTCACTTGTATATTAAATATCAGTTGTTCTAATGCAGCTGATAAAACAAAGACAGTTGAATATTAACTATCTAATTAGATAAATGTATATTTAATGTTTTCAATAAGATTGTTTGCTCTTTTTTACTCTATTTTTATTAAATTACCAGCACTCATTTCCTTGGTATGCTAATCCAACTAGAGAAAAACACAGGAAAGGCAACAAACACTTTGACAATTACATATTTTTCTTCAGTCTCATAGAAATACATTGACTCTTGATCAAGAAATCGACAATTAGCATCGATAATGAGCGCCATCTTTCGAAACAAAATATAACAAAATATTTTAAGCAAGGAAAAAAAAAAAATTGAAAAACTTACAAAAACATTAGGGAAACAGATGAATTTTTGAAAAACCATCTTGGTTATATTAGATTTCAAGTCACGCTACAGGTCTTATACAAATCAATAGCTGCTGTAGAATTTTTTTAACATTCTGTCCATAGCTTGAAAACCGTAAATTTAAAAAAAAATGAGCATTAGAAAGGTGATTGATATGAAGAACATGCTTCTTTTAGAGTGTAACTCTAAGCATTTATCCCAGAATCCCCTGTGGAGATCTAAAGCATTTATTTTTGAAATATATAATAATGTATAATTGATTGCTAAAACCCAGCTACACTTTTCGTATAGCATTAATGAGAGAAGTCAAGTATAAAAACTTTAAAAGGGGAAATAAAAATCCTTTTTTGATATAATTTATTTTGGAGGGTGATAAATACTGTGAGAAATTATGATATTTCTTAGAATTTTTTTATGAATGAGATATATTTGTGTATATATATAAAGCAATTTTTTTCAAAATTTTGCATTTAAGTGTTTTTACATTAATTTTAACCTTATTTGTATATTTAATTATAAATGATATAGTTTTTATACAATGATAGTTTTATTATATTTTATTGATTAATTTTGTGTAATTTAAAAAAATAGTATCCCTAACTCTAAATTGCATGATTATTACCATAAATATACAGGTATTACGTATGAGTCTAATCAACTAAAAATGTTTTTTTTTTACTTCTGATACCTCAAAGCTTTTAAATATATATATATATATATATTAAATTCTATTAAAATTTTAATTAACAAGCCCGAAAACAAAATTGCAAAGAGAAAATATAGTTTTACAGTTTGAAAAAAAAAAAAAAATTCAAAATGGTATACTTCGATGTAATTACATTTTACAGAACATAAAAATAAATAATGAATATTTAATTGGAATATTAATTTTAATAATTGTAATACAGCCAACTGAAGAGCGTAATTCTCAAAGTTTAGTTAACTCAAATGTATTATTAATAGTTTAATAAATATAAAATGTTTTTGTAAAGTAAACGTATTAAAAAAAAATAGATTCCCGTCATTAAATACAATTTTTAACATCTAAATTATTTCACGTCTACCAATTTTAATCCATACTATTAACTCATGCTTGGAATAAAAGCTTTATTTAAATTACTGACACTTTTGAAGTCTTAAAGAGATATTTAATGGTATTTTTAGTATTATTTGCCTTTACAAAATGTTAAATAGCTGAAATAACTCTATATATCTCTTTTAAATTATAGATAATAACTTTTATAGTTTATATGTCAAATATTTCATTTTATATAGTTTTATAAGTGCAGACTGAGAATTCCAGCTTATTATTTGCAATTACTATTCATTGCGCAGTAAAGTGGTTCCTTCACGTTTGAATATATTTAATTAAATTGCCAATAAATATTAACTTTAAATCTTGAAATAGTTATTGAAAAATAGTTATTTGATAAAAAATTATTATTCCTTTTAAGGGTAATTTAGATGATAAAGTACTTTACAATTTTTTTTAAGAATTATAATGTAAGAAAGAATGACTAATGACGATTTGCTAGTTTATTTTCTTTGTCAGGAGAAATTATACTTAGTTTTATAGTTTGAAATAAAAAATACATTAAAAGCAACATAATATCTATTAAAACTTTCATTTCTGTTTAAAATACTTGATAAATTAAATAAAAGGCAATGATAATTTTAAAATTAGTAAACAATCTTATTGATAATATATAACACTTCATTAAAGTGTTATTCAGTCTCATTAAAGCACATACATTTCGAATAATTTTATTACTTTCACATGCAATTGCTATAAATTTGAGTATCATTTTAGAGTAAACCCAGAAAAATTAAATGTTGTTCACAAAAAAAGAGGCTAATATATATAATCTATACTTGATCTACTTCTTTTTCAAAGCCTTGATGTAGTAAAATTAAATTCAGGAGTCAAGTCCTCGTCTTCTAGAAGTCTATCATCAATATAGTTATTACAAACTATCATTTTGTCATGAGAGAAGCTATAATATATTTTATTTGGTTTCGGGTTTGAGACCTGGTGTGCCTTATGTGTTTGTAGTGTTTCGAATCCCCTTTAAGCCATAATTTCCGGTCTAATATGACTGTAGAGTGTTGGGCGTAAGGCTTACAACTCTACCCTATAAAACAAAAACATTTCCTGTCCAGAAATCTGCCAGTAGGCAGAATGGCCTTGGCCCAGCATGGGGCTGTTGCACCGATGATGATGATGTTGATGATTAGTTATAAAATCCTAGTGATAATATAATTTTTAATTAATTTACATGTATACTTTGAGTCCCGGCGGTGTCATGGGTGTTTGTAGTGGGTCGTAATACACTTTAAATCATAGGTCCCTGTCGAATATGACTGTAGAACGTTCGGCGTATGGTGTAGGGTTGTCAGCCACAATCCTATATAGTAAAAATATCTCTTCTCTCGAAATTTGCCAATAGGTCCAAGAAAGGGCTGTTTCATTAATCAAGAAGAAATATAATTCATCTATATATGCCTTGTTTTTTTCTAATTCTTATATTTAAAAAAAAAAATGTTTGTTTCTTTTAAATTTTTTTGTTGAGGCACGGTTAAAAATATAGTTTATTTATAAAAACGTGATCTATTTGAAATCAAAAATCACTCCGTAACCCGTTTTTAGTATTCGAAATAAGCTCATGCAAGAATATAATATACATTGTGGTTAATGTAACACGTAAATTAAGATATCTAAATGAATTTTAATATTTTCGACCAATATAAATGTAATAATATTCATTATAGGACTTAAATTATACTTATTTATGTTTTGAATAGTATTTCCTGTATATTCTCTGTCAATGGTTTCAGTTGAATTATGCATAAATAACAAATAAATTATAACATTTATTAAATTTATAAAACAAAATATAAGTTGTCGGGTTAAAGTTATTCAATTTTTTGTTGAGACACGGTTAAAAATATACGTTATTTAAAAAAAACGTGATCTATTTGAAATCAACAATCACTACGTAACACGTTTTTTTAGTATTCCAAAATAAGCTCATACAAGAATATAAATGTTTCATAACTTTTCAAAAACGTTTTGAAAAAAAAAAGCACTTTGTCTACGAATATTTTTATTGATAAAAGTAATGGCAGCGTAAACACTTTTCAAAATATACGTATTAGCATAATATTAAAGATTAGAGCAGTCATGCCACGATGCGTATCTCATTATTTTTAGATCTTGTGAAACTTATCGTTAAATAGCATTAAAAACTAACATTATGGTTGGTTATAAAAATATATTTTGTATGAGATATGCGTCGTGAATTTTGATAAATATTTATCAGACTAAACATTTTTTCGGAAAAAAAATAATATATACACGTGCGGAGAAATTATTATCTCTCGTGTTCAAAACGAAATCAACCTCCTATTTTAAATAAATTATGCAGTTTTTAAATATAAAAGTAACATTGTGGTTAATGTAACACATAAATTAAGATATCTAAATGAATTTTAATATTTTCGACCAATATAAATGTAATAATATTCATTATAGGACTTAAATTATTTATTTATATTTTGAATAGTATTTCCGTGTATATTCTCTGTCAATGGTTTTAGTTGAATTATGAATAAATAACAAATAAATTATAACATTTATTAAATTTATAAAACAAAATATAAGTTGTCTGGGTTAAAGTTATTCATTTTTACTGAATAATTCAAATAATTATTATATCTGCTAAATATAAGAAATCATTAAATTGCATATTAATTAACATTATACAGCATCATAGACAATTATACAGCATTATAGGCAATAAACCTTTAAATTCTGGATATACACACCGATACAAATTAGAATATACAATGTGCATTCAAACATTTAATTATTTACACATAAGTTTAATTTGTATATGCAAATGTTTTCTTATAATTATTTTTCTTATGATTAATTGCCTATTTTTTTGTTATTATTAGCACATAAATGAGATTACACTTCATACAAATGAAATATATTGTTCTTATTTTTTTGTAGGACATATCTAACAATATCTTCATTTAAAGAATCAACAAAACTTTTTGTTCTTTATCAGATAACAAAAAATGCATTTTATCATACTTTGATCATACTTAATTTTATCATATCATGATCAATTCAAACCTTTTTCAATTCTTCTATTAGCTCACACTCTCCCTGTATATAGCTTGTTCAAATTTTCAATCGTTAATAAAATACTTTTCATTCATCCACTCAAGTTCAAATACATTTTTTTAAACTTGTAGTGGATGACACTTGATACAGTTTTTTCAATACAGTTTTTCAAATATTAATTGAGTAATTAAATTTAATTAAGTAATTTTTTTAGATTTAAGTTGCATATAATAGATTTGCACCAATAGATGGTGCCAGATAAACTAAACAAAAATTAATAAAAATATTTATAAAGGACTTTCTTCAATATAGTGAAACAAAAGTAGGAATTGACTTTAAAACATTTTTTTTTTATATTACTTGTTTCTTACTATATTTGAAGCTTTCCTTAATGTTGCATGAATAAATATATTAATTAACATTGATCTTATATTGAACTTATTGAGAGTAAAAGTAATATGTGTTTCGTTTCTTCTGCAGCCACCATTTTGTACACGGCCGTGGTGCGAGGGAAGGTTGCCTTGCCTTGTGACATATCTCCACCCTCAGCAGACGATTCTGTAGTCCTCATCCTTTGGTACAAGGGTGAGGACCCGGCGCCCATCTACACCCTAGATGCCCGGCGGGGACTGTGGAACAAGCCCGACAATCCGCCAGTACCCATCTCGAAAACAGGGCTTACTTCAACATGATCAATCGTCCAGCCTTCTTGCAGCTGGATCCGGTACAGGAGGAGGACGCTGGGGAATACAGGTGCAGGGTGGACTTCAGGAAGGCCAGGACTGTGAACACTGTCATCACTTTGAAGGTCATAGGTAAGTGTTTCCTACCGATTTTATGTAATTGCACTTCATTCATATAATGACTTCATACTACTGTGCCCAAAAGTAAGACCAATTAAATGAAATTCTAGGATAGGACACGAGTCAAATTAACTGATGAGCGAGACTAATTTAGTGATTATAATTACTTCTAAGTTACATGTAGTGTTATGCGAGATGGAAGAGACAGTATCAATATATCAAGAAATGCTGATTTTACTCTTGAATATTTCTTTTTTGTGGGATATAGTTTTATGAGCTATACCGCGTAATTTTGAAGATTGACATACTACTACTATACTTACTACTAAGTTGACATACTACTGAGATACATACTGTACATTCTATAAACAGTAAGACCAATTTTTTTTTTTCAAAAAAACTCTTCATTTATTCTTCAAATTTATTTCATCGCCTTCAAAGTAATCCCATCCGGACACAATGCACTTATGCCAACGTTTTTCCTATCCTCAATGCATGCTAAAAAATCATCGACATGGATGGCCTTCAAAGAGCGCGGCATTCGCGTTGAACCTCTTCAATCAACTCAAACGGTGCCCCCTTGCGTGGTCTTTTGAGTTTAATGAATAGTAAAGAAGAAGTCGCACGGTGTGAATACGGTGGTTGTGGAACGATATGGGTTTTCATTTTTGGCGAAAAGTCACGAAGAATCAATGCAGTGGAGATATCACATTCAGTGTTTCTGGTACCAATCGAGATTTGACGCGTTTGAGGCCCAAAATGGAATTGGCCGATCCTTTCGAAATTAAAACATCCTCAACAAGGTCTCTAATAGTAAATCGGCGGTTTTGCAAGCACCAAATCTTTAAATTTTTGGACGTGAGCTTCGTAGGTTGAGGTGGATGGTCGACCAGAGGGCTCTACGTCTTCAACGCATTCCCTACATTCTTTGAACTGTTTATGCCACTTCTAAAGCATTTCTTTTGATATAGGAATGCTCACCGAACGCCTTCTGCAACATTCTATGCTTTTCCGCAAACAAATTTTAATGTATGTCCTTTCCTCAATTAATTCAGACATTTCAAAAATCGCCGGAATCAGTTTTAGCGTCTCATAAAGTCCAGCGTAACATGCAATTCCATAAGCCCGGGAATTTTAAATCGATAATTGGTCTTACTTTTTGGGCACAGTAGTATATTATGAATTTTCTAAAATTTTATTATACCTTTAAAAAATATTGACAAAATAATTGAATGTATACCTGAGTAACAATATTTAAAGCTATTGCACTTTTGCTTTGACTAGCTTAATAGTTACTAGATTAGATTATCATTGTTTAACCTGAAATGGCTTTAAGGTTATGTCAATTGAGCCATGTCTACATCGAAGAGGTTATGGTATTGATTTCCATTGCTAAAATAGGGACAATTAAATTAGCAGAAGAGTGTGGGTCTAGATTATGGTCAGTTACCGTTCAACTGAATGTTCACGATTTTCCCCCTTATATACAACAAATGTGAGTCCATTACTCTTAAAAGGATCTTTAGAAAGACATTCCTCGTTATTTTTCATTAATTTTCAGCTGCAGTGTATCAATCTCTCTTAATGTGCCCTATACGTTAAATCTGGTATAAGCATCAGAGTAGATTGGTGATATTAGAGCATTATAAAGAAATAAATTGAGAAAACCCAAGTGAAAAGAAATGCGTTTTTTTAATTTTTTTTGTCAGAATAATTAATATATGATAATCACATTTTGAAATGTACTTTATTTTGCACTAGACTATTTTTATTCAAATTCGTAAGAGATGAAAACTGCACTTAAAATGACTATAGTTCTTAATTGTACAATGTAGAAATGCTCAGTCAATAATTTTCGACATAAACACATTAACATACTGCAAAAGTCATAATTACTAATCTGTTAATCATATAAGAGGCTACAAATTAAAAAAAAGAAACATATTTAACAAGAACAATAATTGTAAATAAAAAAAAATAGTGAATATGTTATTACATCAATTTTTGATTTCATATGTAGTTATTTAATTTGATGTCGAAAATGTTGATTTGTTTTACTCGGTATATATCAACTCTTGTTTATAGAAATTATATCAGTGTTTAAGTAACCCATATATGCACCGGTCTTTTTAAATATATTGATGGTTGCATAATATGTTTACTTCGTATTTGAATATGCACGAAATAGTGAGAGAATACTGCAAATAATAAATTTAAAAATTTGTATTTAAAAAATAAATAAAACAATTATCAAAGTTTTAATTGAAAAAATGATGCGAAAAATGCAAAGGATGAAAATGATTTTCTTAAAAATTAAATTTTTATCTGGACTATACAGTGACAGAACGGATATATTATGATATCATTCAAACATATCATTCTTTAATCCTCATGTTAGTTAAATTTGTTTATATAATACTGCATGTGTTAATGCGCAGTTTTATAGAAACATATTAAAAAAAAAATTTTCGTTTAAGATTCCAAAAATTAATTTTGCCAGAAAACACTTGATATAATAGAAACTTTAAAATTTTGTTCATATAAATTAGCATTCTTTTTTAAACAGGTAATTTTTAGTGATAATTTTGATTTTTGTTAACCAGATGATCGTCAGTGTTGATTCGGTGTTAAATGAAAGGTGTTGAATCTCTCCCTGGTTGGAAAATTTTTAGAATTTTTGTGAACACGTAATTTAATTCTGTTCTTGTTCTGAGAGATGGGTACCTCCATTTTCTCGAAATTGACATGGATGAGTTGCAGTGGGCGTTACTGGAAGAGATTTAATATGGGGAGCAGTTGCAGTAAAATCAAATTGTGGTGAGGAGTTTCTGTGAAACACCAATGTTCTTTCTGAAGATCCAGAAGGATTCCTGTTGAGTTCTAAAAATCTTCTCCGGAGAGAATTATGTTTCCCTTAGTACTTTTCAAGACTGTAAATTTACTAGGATTTACTTTTCCGTTGACAACATAGTAGTGAGAAATGTTTCTTTTTTTTGTACAGTTCCGTCAGCTACGGCTATGTACACAATATTATTATTGAATATTTGGCCCTTCTACTAGAGTAAATTATAATATTTTTCTGCAGCACCCGAATGTACATAACTAGTGTCGGCACATACAGCGGATCTAGAATCATGAATAGAAACTATTAAATTAAACTAATTAAATTAAATACGCTTATTAGATGACCATCAATTGAAATACTATAAAAGTTCATGCGGTTAAGAATTGATGGAGAACTTGAAGTACAGGATTTGCATTTCCGACATCTTCCCTTTGTTACTCCAGTTGCTTGATAATCGTAGCACGAAAGAAGGGATCTGGCCACGTAGATGTCTGGCCTACTTCGTCTGGGACCACAAGCTCTCGCTTACTTTTATTGGGACCCCGAACAGAGTCGGTCTACTGCCGTTTTATGCAGTGCTTCTTTTATAAGATCTGTCACGATGAATGGTAATTTCTCTTCCATATTCCACCTTAGCAACCTTTGAATAATATTGTTTCTTATTAGACATTTGGCCTTCTGATTGCTTTGGATAAAAACTTGTTATTGATATCTGAATTTCCCATTTGCACCTTACTTTTCCACAGGTTGCCTTAAGAGTCCATCTTTTCAAAAAAGTTCCTAGGAGTATGCAAATGACATACATGCCATGCATCAATAAAATGATTCCTAGCATCTGATGAGACCTTTTTCTTCAATTGATCTAAAATCATTATGTTTTTAAACTGTCAAAGTTTTGCATGTGCAATTCAACTAATTAACATACAAAGTTAGTTCAAATGATAATCTTTCCGAGACTTCTTGGTGCTTTTTGCTGTAAGCAAACGTCTACAATATATTTTCGGCATTTAATTTGAACATTTTAATGACATTTCTTTGATGAAATCAAATTTCTATTATTTGTCTTCCGCTCCTCTAACAATAAGTTGGGCTATGCTATTAGGTAAGACATCCAGTATATATGCAACCCATTGTTCTTTATCGACATTTAAAAATTTAAGTTGCATTTTAGATAAATTTAGAAAAGGACATTTCGTCTTCTTTAGGATTAAAGTTTGGAAGTAGCTTCTTTAAGTGTAAATTTGGTTGAACACCAGAGTCAACTTTAGCGTTATCGAATAGTCGTACGAATCGTTGAGCTTCAATCTGTAGACATAATTTCTCCAGTACAAATTTATTTAATCTTTTTTTGTTCATTGGCTATTTCTCGAGCGAAAGCACTTTTTTTTTTTTTCTCAGTTTCACTTTTCATCTTTCAGCTATCATATTATCGAATTCATTTCTTACAAATTCTACTTCCATGATAAAAATTGGACTTTTCATGATCAGCTCCAGTTAAACTGTCCTTCTGAGATCAACCTCAGTCCTCTTTCGAAGTTCTGTAGCAAGTTTTACTAAATCTTGTTTTCTACATTTTATTATAAAGCAGGAAGTTTTTTTTTACTCATGTGTAGATAGAAAAGTTCTCGGCCACAGCCACTTCACTATATTACAACACTAAATGACAATTTCTCCTGAGCACCATAGGTGACGCTCTTGCCAGATTCTGGGGCTTGGTTACAGAATAATGGCACAAAATAATTGATGATTACATAATCTATATTTCGTAAATATGTTTTTGTAAAAATTAAATTAAAATGTAACGACGATTTCAAGTAATCTAAAAATGGAAAACTTTTCCAAAAGAAACTTTCTAAAAACATTACATTTCCCTATAAATTGTAACAAACCGAGATAAATAAATGTTGTGAATTTTTTTAACTTCAACAATCCAAAGGAACTTTTTTTGATATTTTGATGAATCTCATGTTGCTATATCCTTATAAATTGTAACAAACCAAGATAAATAAACCTTGAGAATGTTTTATACTTCAACAATCAAAAAGGATACAACATGAGATTCATCAAAATATCGAAAAAAGTTTCTTTTTACACCTTATTTGCTTAAAAGAGCAAAAAAAAAAAAAAAGTCCTTAAACCGGAAAGATATTATTCTGAATCCTTTCTAGCTTGAATGATAAAATTTCCATTACTGGGTAATGACACCGAAATAGGAAAAAAGGGTGCCTGAATATCTAGAACAAATATATTCGCTGTTATTTTCCCAATCTAGAGATAGACGGTGTTATTTATCTTTTGCACCATGAGTCAACTAAATAGCACCATTAGCCTTCTGAAATCCAAATAAGAATTTTATTTTTCTTCATTGCAAAACACTACTTTGCTTTGATGACGTAAAAAAGAACTGGAGAAAGAAAATCGATGTTTGTAATAATTCACTCTTTCGCCTTCAATTTTAATACAAAAAGAATAAAAAAAGAATGTGAAATAAGTAAAAAAATAGAGGTAGTCTACTTTCTGGATGCTTTATTTTTATACATATGACATGCAATTAAGTTAATTCATTTGATGGAAAGTAGAATCTTTATTGATGCACCAAAAATGTTATTTTCGCTCTCTTGAAGATTCGCCTTTTTTTTTTTTTTAAAGTATCGTAAATAATTTTTTTGGACTCAATCTTTTCCTAGATGACAGATAATTGCAATGATGCAAAATTATGCAGACATTCATTTTCCAGCGAAAGTTTTCAAAATTAGATGGCAACGAGAGAGAAAATCTTCTAATGAAGAGGAGTTGTTATAAATTCACTAATTCGATTTTTTTTTTATTTTTTTTTTAAAGGAAATTCAAAACATGGCGAATGAAATGAATTAAATCTTTCGCTACTGAAACGAAAAATGTTCGTGTCCTAATTAGTAGAAAATAATTGTCTAAAAGTAATATGCATTTTTTATTGGAGTTGCTAAATTTAGCTCTTATTCAAAATGTGTGAAGACTTATAAAATTACTCTATCGATTTTAAGCAAAAATGAAAAAAAAAAAAAAAATCGTGCATTTTTTTTTTATGTTCTAAATAAGGAGAAATCAAATTTAATTAAAACTTCTGTCAAGTTTACTTAAAATATTATTAGTACTTCAATTCGGATCGTAATGTTACGTAATTTAAAAGAAAAATTGGAATTCTTGAATAAATAGCTAATTCGGGGTTTTTTTTTGCAATTTAGAATTCGAAAATTAGAGTGAATTCTTCTTATGATTTAGTTAATCTTGCGGACTTTTTTTTTAATTTTCACATATAAACCAATTTTATAAGATTATCAGCTTATATAAATGAATTTATTCCAAGCGATTTTATAGTACGATTTTGGTTTTTTTTTTTTTTTTTTTTTTTTTTTTTTTTTATGGTATTAAGTGGATTAAAACGGATAGTGTTAAATTTCAAACTACCGAGTTTCAATTAAATAGTTAATTTTGTTTGCTTCAAATTAATAAAGTTTTAATTTATCTATTCCATATTTCTGAATCAAATGTTTTATGAAACTGTAACCGCCATTCTATTCTAAATAGTGGGAGGAATTTCAGTATTTGTATATTAAATACATTTGTATATTAGAATTCTCAGTAGTCAAGTACAAAAGGTGCAAGTTGGCGATTTCATATTCAAATATACAGAGAATTCATTATTACGAATTCATAATTATCATTCATAATGTAATGGTATTTATTTATTTGCTAGTTATTTTAATCACTTAATGTAAACAAGGTGGAAATAAATTTCTTAAAAGCGTAAAAAGACCTCCCCGAAAATTTCTGATATGTTCTTTTCAATACATATATCATATATATATATATATATTTATTATGTACATAACATTATACATTATGTACATAATATTTTAATATATATATATATATATATTATATTTATTTAAAATATTATGTACAAAAAAAGCTCTTGAAAGGAATTTGAATAAACCAATAAGAATAGCTCGTGTTAGAAATATAAGTAAAAAATCAACCAATAAGAAACGATTAAAGGGGTCAATCACAAAAATAAAAAAAAAAAAAAAAAAAGAAAAAAAGATCCGTGAAACGGAAATTTCCCCTCTCGAAAACAATATCCAATAATTTTATGGGTAATAAACTACTATAAATAAACAATATATATTATAAGATTTTAAATTTATTACTTGACCATCATTTTGTTTTAATTTAACATCTAAAAATATTTAATGATAATTTTGGTTTAGTTAAGTAATCTTATATCCAACACGATAATTTTTCTTTTAATACTATGCACGATATTTTGTTTATCAGAATGGCATTTACTTAAATAAATTTTAAGAAAGCCTAAACTGCTTGGCGGATAGTGAAATCTGGTTTCCAAACTGGGAATCTGGTTAGAAAAGCGAAGTCAAACCTGAAAAAGTCTATGTATCCTATAGATGTTTGTAGAATTATCAAGATCTATCAGATTATCAAGTTCTATGGATTTAGGGAAGATAATATGAATTTTTTTTTGTGGATGTATTCTATTCAAAATTGCGATGAAGAAAAAAAATTGAGTAATTTAACTCATATGCCATTCCGAGTACAGTTGAATCTGCTACAGATATGCCATATATTATTTGAGAATGAACCTAGATTAAAGCGGCTTTCGATTTTATCAAATGAATTTCTTCATGTCTTTTCAAAACTTTTCAAAAAAAACAAAACAATGTACTATCTATATAATCCTTAAAACAAGATTATTTTTTTTCATACATTTTCTATAATTCCATAGAAGTGAGATTATTCCAAAACGTATTCTTATCCATTCCTTCGAAAAGAGCATAAGATTATTCAAAAACCATTTCTTATAGATACTTTGATATCTTTAAATAACCTTTAACAGTAATGCTCTTTTATCCAAAACAATTTTCTACAGATTTTTTTAACGAATTAGTAATTTTAATTGTAATATTCTTAATATTAAAACTAATATTATCCAAATACAGTTGCAGGCTCCCTTGATAACTCATTAATAATCCTGTGATGCTTTTGTTATCCAAAACAGTTAGATTATCCAAAACAAATATAAAGTTTATTATCAATTCCTATGATGAAAACAAGAAAACAAATTTGAATGTTTTTTTAAAATTATTTTATTCTCATTAATAATTTTATTTCGGCATAATTAACCTTTTTAGAGACTCATTTTTATTTACTTCAGATTTTAAAAAAAATGAGTATAAAAAAACACATTCATTTTTAAAAGCTAATTCAATTAATAAGTAAAGAATAAAATAAAGAAATATATAAATATACTTACAGAATAGCAATCTAATGTTCTTTTTTTAATTGCTTGGAATTAATAACACATGTTTTATTATCTGAATAATTTAAAATAGATTTAAACTTCTTTCTTTAATGGGGTTTTCAGCTAATGAAATGCAAATCCCTTATTTATGAAGCATTACTCTTACTTAATTGACGAGGAAATCAACATTCAATAATAATAATCTCTGTAATCATTAATGAAATATTTAAAAAGAGCATGTTCTTTTTGTTTTTTGTTTTCTTTATGTAAAAACATGTATAAAATCGATTTGTAAGGGTAGCTTGTTCAGGATTATAACTTTATGATTTTGTGTCGTTTGATATGTTAAGAACTTAAAAACTGTACGCAATTTGGGAAATCTATATATAAATCTAAATATAAATATAATATGAATAAAAATAAATATAATGTAAATGAAGGAAATATAATTATAAATAAATAATATATATAAATCTAGGATATTTACGTATTAAAAATATAAATATCTAAAGAATTTTTGAAATAAAAATATAAATAAAATTCAAATTATATAGAAATCTATATCTAATAAAATAATATCTATAGAAATCTAAAATCTAAAGAATTAAATGTAATTAAAATAATCTAAATTTGTTTCAAATATAAATTTGGGAAATCTATATAAAATACCTTCATCATGTAAACAAAGATTGAAAAATTGGATGGAAGCACACATTGCGTCATTTAACCAGTGGCGCGAGTGAACAGGGAGTTGGAACCTACTCTCAGTTCCCGCTGTTATATCATGGGATCAGACGTGTTACGAAAGTTATTAAGACCTCACTTCAAAAGGAATCAGCTAGATATAATTAAATATAACAATATAAGTCAAGATAAATCAAAATGTATGTTAAATCCAAAAATAATTGAAATCCCTGGTGATATTTTAAAATGCAGTCTAATGCAAAATGAAGGTGGAAATAAAATTCGAGGAAACATTTTGCAGAAGGTAAGATTCAAGACGAATCTAAAAAGTCATATGCAAATAGACGACGTGATTACAGGGCCCAGGGTGGTAGTAAACCCATTGCTACCAACAGACCTACTACCTTAGGGAACATCACTATCAACAACACCTTTGCCATAAACCTCAATGGCTTGCAATGAAAACTTTATGTTGCCTACTTCACTTATCATAGGTCTTTTGTGTATGTGTTAACATCATTGTGTTTCAGTAAATGTCTATACCGTACATTCATCCTTTTTCCTTATTTCATCCACTAACCCTCAACTCTCTTACTAGCTCCCCTTGCAAATTGTTCCCAGAGATTTCCCACATTAAGACAATAGAACAAACCAGAGTACTGTGCTTTTTTTCTCTTTTTTTTTTATTGGGATTCCTCACACTGAAGATTATTGTAACAATTTTTTTTTTTTTTTTTTCCTTTGTTCAATATTTTAAAAGTGCCATTTTTTCTATGAACAGAAAATCATACAATCAAAAATATATTTAAATATATTTGAATAATTTTACTTTGGTGATTAAATTGTCGTCCAAATCATCTTGATTACCAAACATTTCTAAACTCATTAATGTATTTTTTAAAAATTATTCACAATAATATTTCCTCAAATTGCAGATTAACAAACAATGAGTATTAATGACTTGAAAACAATTTATTTTATATTGATTTACAAAGGAGTCAAGAAAAGTCTCTTGAATAGCAGTGTTGGGTTTCGGAATTGGAAGATCTGACACTGAATCGAAAAATCCTTTCTTTATTCAGGCCATAATCATGATCAATCCATAAGTCAGAAATTACTGTTGTTGAGGTATAGGAGGAGAGAGGAACGTAGCAAACCCTTACACGCCATCCCTAATCAAAAGTATAAAGTGTGATTTCCGCTGCATTACTGCATACCTGATGTACCAACATTTAACTTCCTCAGTTTAAATTAATTTGCCAAATTCCAACTTGGTTACAGTGATAACATTCGTAACTGGCATGCATGAAGGTTCAGGTTCTAAACAGGTCCATTGTGACTATATATATATTGTATTGTATTGTATTGTATTGCATTGTCTAACACCAGGTGAGACTTGTTGGTGATTGGATAACGTTTGTAAGGCATCCTAAATTAATATTTAAACTGTTTGATAGGAGTTTCTTCCACTAATGTACAAATTTTTAATACTGTGCAGTTATCTTTAAAAGTCCTTCCAGACAACGATACTAAGTGGAACATAAGACCCGCCGATGTTTAATAAATATATAAAAATTTAAGGAGAAAAAGAAAATAGTGACATAGTGAAAAAAATTTACATTATATGAATTTATTTTGTTTACAGAAGCTAGAGAGTTTTTGCATACCGTATTTTGGACGTCCGTTAGCTTTTCTCCCCTAGCGCGCATGCTCATAGGAAACATTATTACAGATACGCATGCGCAGTTTTTCTATGAGCATGCGCGCTGGGTAGAAAAAGCTAACGGACGTCTAAAATACGGTATGCAAAAAACTCTCTTAATATTTAATAAAAATTATTTTTATAATCATTAATATAGCATTTAAAATGATTAACTTTATTATGTTTTCATGGATCGTAGATTTGCGAATATTAATATTTTTTTATCCATAATTATGTTTACATTCGCTGTATAAATTATATATAAACATAAGAGCAGAATATAACAAATATACCTGTATAACATTACATAAAAAAAAACATTCAACTGTTGCTCAAAAATATTTAGTTAAAATACTTTTAAATTTATGTTCAATATTGGAATAAACATAAAATATTCTGAGATTTTGTCGGATTCTCACCCTATTTTTTAAATTCAACATTGTGAACGGATAAATTTTATACAATCCATTCTGTTTTAAAGTGACTTCATAATATAGAATTCACAAGTAATTCTTTTCGATCTCAGTTCTTCTTTTAGAAGATGATAGATAGAAGAAAATTTTAAAGCCTAGACAAAACCCCCCATAAGTTTCTTTCTCTAGTGCATTACTGCTACATTTAAACAACAAAACTCTAAAAGAGATGAATATCTCATACCTCATACGCGTTACTTCTATTGAGTTAGAATAATAGAGTCAGGAAAAAAAAAATGATAGATTGTCCCCTTGGAAGAACAGTTCTCTACCAAAAGAAAAAAAAAAAGGTTCTACCTTACTAACTTATGGAAACCGATTTTCTGTGTAAAGTATAGAAAATTCTGATGGAAACAGAAAGTAAAATTTTATATAAGAAGACTTTCTTGATAGTGAAACATTTTGAGTTATTTAAATGTACTGCGTATCGGATTTTAATACATAAAATTAAATGTATTTTCTAAAGTTTAGTTTCGTTAAACATTTTAGCTGCTGATGAAACTATCCAAAATTTCTTAAGACAATATATGCTTGAGACAAATAAATAAATCACTTTTAAAACGATTTAACTTTTTTTTTATACTTTTGTTATAACTTTCTGGTTCATGTAAGTTATAACAAAAGTTTTAACACTGCATGAGTTTTAACGCATTAAATTAAAATTTTTCTCTTAAGCTTAGTTGTAATAAACACATATCGGAACTTATTGAGGCAATACACGAATGAGAAAAATAAATAATTCGATTTTAATTCTATCTAGACTTACATTAAGGACTTATTTATCTCTTTAGTATGAACAATAAACCTATAAATGCTAGGTTTCCTTAAAAAGTTACTTGAATTTCATATTATCATTAATTGCAATGATAATATGAAATTCAAGTAACTTTTTAAGGAAACCTAGCATTTATAGGTATTAGAATAGAGAATTAGAATAATGCTTGTTAATATTGCTGAAGTGATCTATTGTATAGCGTATTGAGCTTTCTAACTACAGAGCTGGATTTATTAAAAAGTTACTTGAATTTCATATTATCATTGCAATTACAGTATTAGAATAATGATTGATAATATTGCTGAAGTGATCTATTGTATAACGTATTGAGCTTTCTAACTACAGAGCTGGAATCATTAAAAAGTTACTTGAATTTCATATTATCATTGCAATTAGAGTATTAGAATAATGATTGATAATATTGCTGAAGTGATCTATTGTATAGCGTATTGAGCTTTCAAACTACAGAGCTGAATTCATTAAAAAGTTATTTGAATTTAATATTATCATTGCAATTACAGTATTAGAATAATGATTGATAATATTGCTGAAGTGATCTATTGTATAACGTATTGAGCTTTCTAACTACAGAGCTGGAATCATTAAAAAGTTACTTGAATTTCATATTATCATTGCAATTAGAGTATTAGAATAATGATTGATAATATTGCTGAAGTGATCTATTGTATAGCGCATTGAGCTTTCTAACTACAAAGTTGGATTCGAAACTCAACATGAGAAGATGAATCGAACGCTTTCCAGGTTGGACAGCGTTCGTTTTGGGCCTGGGTACACCAAGTCATAAATCCTAGCTTAAGTTCACAGTCGAGATATGATTCCACTGAAGTAGAGGAGACAGACCACGGAACTTTCCATCCAAATATCTCGACAAAATCCAAAATTCTCTCCAAATATCTTTTCAGTTGTATATAGATTTGAAACATCTGAACTATTAGCTGGGATTATCGTTTAAACTCCAAAAATAATCCATGTTATTCCTCCCTTTCGAGTTAGCCTCCAGTCGTCTTTAGGATCTTCAAATGCTGTTCTTCAATTTCTTCTATTAGCTCACACTCTCCCTACACATATATATCTTGTTCAAATTTTCAATCGTTAATAAAATACTTCTTATTCATCCACTCAAGTTCAAATATATTTTTTTGAACTTGTAGTGGATGACACGTGATGTTAATACAGTATTTTCAAAAATTTAATTCATTCATTAAATTAAATTAATTAATTATAGTTTTTTTTTTAGATTTAAGTTGCATATATCTATCAATAGATAGCGCCAGATAAACTTAAAAAAATGAATGAAAAATATTTATAAAGGACTTTCTGCAATATAGTGAAAAAGTAGATATTGACTTCAAAAAAAAAAAAAAAAAATATATTATATTACTTGTTTAGCTACATAAATCATTTGAACTTTTACCCAACAGTAAGTAGTACGAAACTTTACAGCCATCTCTAAACTAGCAAATCACGTTCCTCCAACACTGAGTGACAAAATGCGAACACAATTAAAATACATTTCAGTTGTTCAAACTTTATAAAGCTCAATCTACTTAATAGTAGATGCTGTTGGAGTAAAGGACATTCAGTCTAAGTAATGTAATTCTAAAACAATAACGAAAAACGATTTAACATTTGCTTATTTTGGAAATAAAAAATAATTTGAAAAAAAGAAAAAAAAAATATACATGGATTATTTACAATTAAAAGTTGGAAATTGTCATAAACTATGTATCTCTGAAATGAATCCTTTTACAATTTCCTACACAAACATGCACATAACTATATTTCAACATTTTTTTTTTTATTCAACTAGAATAAACAAACAACGATCGCATACAAATCAACGTTAGGATAACTAAATGGTTTACTGAAATAAATCCTCATCACGTGACGAGCATTTTTACTTCAAATAGGCAAACCTTATGTGCGCTTTATTTTATTGCTATCTATGTAATTGACCGTTTTATTGACAAACCGTAGTTGAAAATATTGTTGTTTAAATTAAAATGTTAGTATAAATTTTTGTTGTTACTGGCTGTTAGTAATAATAACAAGTAATATATATATATAAAAGTTTTTGTAAGTCAATTCCTACCTTTTTTTTTTTTTTTACTATATTGCAGAAAAGTCCTTTACAAAAGAAAGTTGAAATTTTCCTCGTACATCTGGCGGCATCTATTATTAGATACATGCAACTTAAATAAAAAACTAAAATTAATTAATTAAATTTAATTAATGAATTAATATTTGAAAAAAATGCATTAACATGAAGTGTCATCCATTACAAATGCAAAAAAAAAAATGTATTTGAACTTGAATGGATGAATAAAAAGTATTTTATTATCGATTGAAAATTTGAGCAAGATATATATAGCATGTGTGTGAACTAATAGTAGGAATTGAAAAAAAGAACGATGCTAAGAATCTTTAACAAATTATTTTTGTTAAATCGTTAAAAATAAGACATCTCGGATGTCATTTTGCCCTTTCACACATATCAGTTTCTAGTTATTTTAAAAATTAGAAAAAAATTTCGACGAACAATCATTACTTTTACTATATTTTTTTTATCCTGTCATGAATGTTAAATGGAATAGTTTAAAGTGAATTTTATCTCCAATGTTGATAAACTAAGAAACCCTTAAGAAAGAAAAAATACATTAATTACTTTATTTGACGTGCGAAAACTTATTACTAATTACTGTCGGAGCAAAAACATAAATGACAAGTTTCTCATTTCCGGTTTTTGTACTTTCACAAATTATTTGCTTCCGAATCAGATATAAGTTTCTGAAGTTTCGTGAAATTTTGAGAACCATAAAAAAGTAATTCCCATCTTGTATAAAAGAAATTAATTATGTGCATTAAAATTGATCTTTTCTCTAACTTTTGAAGTTAGTATTGAGAATATCAATAAGAAAAGGTAGCATTGAATAATTGCAGTTATGTATTAAAAAATCTTTTCTATTAAGTCCAAATAAGTAAAAGTAATTGCAAAACCTCAAATTACCTTTTTAAAATTGCAAGAATTTTTAAAATGCTTATTTATAATAGGTTTATTTCATGTTTTTTTCAAATATTATTTATATTTTTAATAAAAAAACAACTATATTTCATAATCAAAATGTTCTTAAATTAAAGACATTATTTAATAAAAGTAGCTCGTATTTCATTCTTTTTTAAACAATATTAATATGACGATTCTTTTTGTTGAAGATGAAACTTACTTTCATAATTACAGAAAATTGGTTGATAATTTTATATATAAAGCCAGTTTATATATGTTTTCATTCCTATAAAATATAATTTTTTAAGCAATCTTTTTAAACATGTTGTTTTTATAATCTGTTTCAAATGTCTTGTTTTTCAGCAAAATTAAGGTCAATATTTTATACTTTTTAAGAATGTTATAGTATTTATTGCTTATTAAAATACTTATACTGAGATATTTTTTTTATGATTAAGTTACAATATAGTTATTTTAAATATTTTCAGAAATTTTTGATTTTAATAAACTTTTATTTAAATGACTTAATATATTTTGAATCTTAGCTTTTAAATTTTAAGAAATGAAAATCCTTTATTTTTTTTTTTATCCTTAATTTTCAATGTTTTATTTTTTTACAGAAGTGTAAATCATCTATCTATAATTGTTTCGATAAAGTTAATTATTTAATTTCATTTTAATTATTTTATAATGCTAAATATTAATATTTCGAAATACAATAATTCTAGATTATAATATTTAACTATCATTCCATTATTTTATAATGACGTGTCACCATTTTTCTACTATTTTTGGAGCTAGCTGAAATAATTTTAAAAAAACATGTCTGAGTTTCTTAATAACATACAATTATGCGAGTAATTAGTTTTAATGGATTATTTCATCTGCATCTTTTTAAGACAATAAAGTCTTTCTTCACTAAATTAACAAAGCAAAATTAGCGAAGTTATTTCCTTGAAACCCTACATTAGTGGTAAAATTATATTCTTTGAAGGCATAATATATGTAATCATTATTTTTACATTTGATAAATATTTTTTATTCATATTCATATTTGGTTAAACTTTATTTAAAAGGGTTTTTTTTTTTTCAAATTGAAGAGCATAAAGATTTTGCTTTTATTTTATTTCGATAGATAAAAAAATCACAAAAAATTATTGAAATATATCATTTCAATCGTTATTTTACCATGTTGTTAATGCAAATTAAAAGAGAAGCAATTATTGATATCTTTAGCTGCTATGCTTATATTTTGAAAATGTTTTCTAAATTTTTAAACTAAATGTCTCACCTCATTCTATGCGGTAAACGTTTATTTACTGAAAAGAATATTTAAAATAGCTTTTTTTTAAAAATCTAAAAATTTTGTAAATTATGCTTTTTATTAAGAGAAGGCAGTTATATTTGGAGAAAATAAAGCAGCATGTTTAATAAATGTGAAATAATATGTTTCGGTTAATGTATACATTTTTAAATATTATTACTTTTTAAAATATATTTAAAAAAAAAAAAAAAAAATTGTTAAATTTGAAAAGCCACTCACAGAAACGTTTCAAAATTTTAAAATTATTCAAAAGATCGCATATTCTAACATTAAAACAAAAATTTAATTTTAAAAGCTTTTTTATGTTTTACATAAAACCCATTGAAGAATTAATACATTGTAACAAATAATTTTATTTCAATTGCATGCAAATATTTAATTTCTCATAGAGATGCCCATGCGTAATGTTATGAGACAATCTCTTAATTTTTTTATTTATTTATTAATACACTGATTGTATTTAAAACTATTTTAAATGATATTTTTGTACTTTATTATGTGTAATATAGATATAATAATATTGTTAGCTATATAAATATTTTATGGTTTTTATATTTTACGAAAATTTAAATAATTAAAAACTTTATTTTGTATTTATATGCTGTTCCTTTATTTGTAAATTTATATAAAATGTAAAATAAAATACAAAATACACTGTTTTTGTTTAAAACAATTTTAAAAGATATTTTTCTTATTTTATTGTTTGCAATGTAGATATAATAATATTGATATAATTATATGATACATATATTTTAATATTATTATATAATAATATTAAAAATAAATCAAAAATTCATTTTGCATTTACATATTGTTCATTTGCTTTTAAACGAAATTACTAGAAATTGTAAAATACATAAATTAATACACTGTTTTTTACTTAAAACAATTTTAAAAGATATTTTTGTACTTTATTATTTGTAATCTGGATATAATAATATGTAGCTATATAAATATTCTCTATTATTTATATTTTACGAATATTTAAATAATTCAAAATTTTATTTTGTATTTATATGTTATTCATTTATTGTGAACTAAATTTATATAAATTGTAAAATACCTAAATTAATACACTGATTTTATTTAAAACAATTTTAAAAGATATTTTTTTACTTTATTATTATATCTATATTACAAATAATATTGTTAGCAATGTAAATATTTTATAGTTTTATACTTTACGAATATTTAAATAATTAAAAATTTTATTTTGTATTTATATGCTGTTCCTTTTACTTGCGAACGAAATTTGTAAAATTGCAAATGTTTACTTTTAATGTCAATTAAATTATTTATATTGAATTTGCTTTGATGTCAATTAAGTTATTTATATTTAATTGGTATTAAAGCAAACATTAAAAATGTTTACAAATTTCGTTGGAATTAAAATGAATTTCGTTCGAAAGTAAAGGACAGCATATAAATATTATATAAAATATTATATATATATTGAATATACTTTCAAGATGAAAAGATTTAAAAATCTCTTTTTAACTCTGCAAAATATACAAGTTAAATATGTTAGCGTAGCTGTCGTCTGGCATACTTTGAACTCATTACGAAATAGATCGTTAAAATATGAAAGTTTTACTGCACATTTCCATTAAAAAGAAATTCATCAATCATCTCATTTCTCCGCATTAGTTCTAGACTAGTTGTGTTTCAACTAAAACCAACAAGTCATTTTACTGAAAAATTGGCCATTCCAGTGATTTGAATTCCAATTACTTACAGCAAAAATTCAAGATTTATACAACATTAGTTATTTGCTTAAAACTTAATCTAATTTTAATGTACCTTACAGCAAGGCACACAAACTATTAGGCAGTTTTAATTTATCATACAAAAATCGCTCATCTATACTATAGAGTAATGTAGTGAGAATTAGTGTCGCCAGTCTATCTCGTCATGGATAATTATTCGATTCCTTAACTTCCATCCTTTAAAGAAACAAATTTATCGACGGTAATTAAATTAGTTATTATTGATTTAATTAGGTGTTTCTGTAATTAGATAAAACCATTACTGAATTTTGAAGAAAGCGTATAATTTATGGGAAAATAAGTGATGACATTTATGACTGTAAGAAAATTGATGCATTCCATGTGTCACCTATGATGGATGTGGGTTGCTCAAAGTAATTTCTGAAATCTGCTTGCTTTTATAGGATGATTTGGTTTGTAAGTTTGATTTTACTGCTATTAACGAAATGCGCAGTTCTGATTAAATGTTTCATTTTACGGTTTTAATCATTGTAATTGGAAAACAGCCTGGAATTTCAATTGATTCTATGATAAACCATTTTGAACTACAAGAATTGCTTGAATTGAAAATGCTATCAATTATTAACCGTTTTTTAGTTTAGAATTTTAGTCATGCTTTGTATCCTATGACATTTTGTTCACAGTTTTACCCATATTGAATTACAAACACCTACACTCAAGAGCCAAAACATTATGACCACCCCTACATTTTGCAATGAACTCGCCTGGATGACGTGGAAGACACGTGATCAGGTGGAAGTGGTATTTAACTGGTATTAAGTGGTGGTATTAATCCATGCTAAGGCGGGTTGAAGCTGTGTTACGCGCCAAGGTGGGCCAACTCGTTATTAACAGGTGGTCATAATGTTTTGGCTCTTGAGTGTATATTGAATACCCATAAAGAACAACCCACAAACCATATTGAACTACAAGAATTACTTATTTGAAGATGCTATCAGTTATTAACCGTTTTTAGTTTAGAATTTTAGTCATGCTTTATATCCCATGACATTTTGTACACAGTTTTATCGCCATTTTTTATTCCTTCTATATTGTATACTTCTTTTTTTTACTTATGCTTATGTTAGTTATATAGTATTATAGTAGTTACATACTATTAAGTTAGTTACCATAATGAATTTTTTAGTTCAGTATTATAATTCTTTGCATAATACTAAATATAGTATAATATACTGAGTACAGTATAATACTAATTTGTATAATACTCATGTATTACTACAATTGTAAATTTAATTTTTTTTATTTATTTTTCCATCCCCCACAATTTTTACCGTTAAGTAACATAAATTAGTAATTCAAGATAGAAAAATTGAGAGAAATTACAAAGATTATTTATAAAAATGTAAATATTTTTAGTGTAATTTGTATTGCTAATAATACTTGTATGCATATAATTAATAATTTTCATTCATTTTAATAAATTATGAAATGTAATATTATTTAAAAAATAAGAAGCATTCGATTAAATTGTAATGTTTAAAAAAAATGTAGTTTCTTTCACTTAAAAATATTTTGTAAATGTTCATCATGTTTTCGAAATCTTTTAATTTTACATGTTTTGGCTAGAATTAAAATGTTCCTCGAGTTGTGTTTAAATTGGTTGTTTAATGAATCATCATTTGTTGTTGAATGAATCATTATAGTTGTTTAATCATGGATGTCAATCATAGTTGTTTAATTAATCATTATTTTTGTTGAATGAATCATTACAGTTGTTTAATCATAGTTGTATAATTAGTCATCTTTTTGATTCCGCTATAAATTAAATGATTGGATTAGTAATATTTTCAACCACCAGTGATATAATTTTTTTTGGAAAATTTCAAATGCAATCTCGCGTCATAATGTATATAAAATCATAAAAATCGTACTTTTTATTCATCTTGCTATATTTACTGTGGTTTTATTTTATGTTCTGTATATCTTAAATGCAGAACACATTAATGCAGCCTTAAAAATCATTTTTTGCAAGCATTTATTTCTTTCCTTTACACAAAACCCTAAGAAATAACATCCACACGACAAAATTATGTCATGCATTATAAAGTAATCAAGAGGTTTATGGTCACAAGAGTCAATTTGTCTCTTATGTTCAACCATATTTACATTTTTTATATCATATTCTTTGTTAGTTCTTTCAATTTTTTTATTTAATTTATGTTTTTTATTATCATTCTTTGTAGTTCAATATATTTCATCACCAGTCCAAAACCCTTAATATCAACCGAATTGTATATATAAATAACATTATTTATCTCAACATATTCTAAGAATATCTTTTTATAACTTAAAAGAGGATACATTATGGTTAAATATTTACTCCCTTAAAGTTTTAAATATTAACACATAATTGTAACCAAAAAGAGGCATATTTTTCTTTTTCCTTTTTCAATAATTACTAAACACATTTACGTAAAAATACCATAAACAGTCAAATATTTTTTAAGCGAAAATTTGCGTTCATTATCATTCTGCGTAGCAAGACACTTTGTTAAACCAAGCGCAGAAGAAAAACTGCAATTTAACCAACACATTCCAGCGAGGAGAGAGAATTCACACACACACACACACATCTTATATCTAAAATGGTATAAACAAAACTACCAAGGAAAGAAATTGCTTCACAGGAAGTTTTCCGCAGAAATGCATCTGGGAAGTGAGAAGAACAAGAAGAAAAGGAAAACTATCCAAATTATGTCATCAATTATAACAAGTAATATCAAAAAAAAATTTTTAAAGTCGATTCCTACTTTTTTTCCCACTGTATTGCTGCGAAGTCCTTTTATAAATAAAACTGAAATTGTCCTCTTACATCTGGCGCCATCTATTATTAGACACGTGCAACTTAAAATCTAAAAAAAAAAAATAAAATTAATTCATTAAATTTAATTAACGAATTAATATTTGAAAAAAACTATATTAACATCAAGGGTCATCCACTGCAAGTTGAAAAAATTTATTTGAACTTTTGAGTGGATGAATAAAATATTTTATTAACGTTTGAAAATTTGAACAAGATATATACAGGGAGAGTGTGAACTAATAGTAGGGATTGAAAAAGATTAACAGGTTTATGGGAGAAGAGTCATTAATGCCATTTATTTGACATTATCTTAACTTGTTTTAAGAATAAATATCTTTATAACATAAAAGGGAATACTTTATGATAAAATATTTACTCCTAAGCGTTTTAAATATTAACACATAATTGTGAGCAAAAAAGGCATATTTTTCTTTTCCTTTCTCGATAATTACTAAACACATTTACGTAAAAATACCATAAACAGTCAAATATTTTCCAGCGAAAATTTGCGTTCATTATCATTCTGCGTAGCAAGCCACTTTGTTAAACCAAGCGCAGAAGAAAACTGCGATTTAACCAACACATTCCACGGAGGAAAGAGAATTCATACACACACATACACACACACACATAGCTTGTATCCAAAACGGTATGAACAAAACTACCAGGGAAAGAAATTGCTTCACAGGAAGTTTTCCGCGGAAATGCATCTGGGAAGTGAGAAGAAGAACAAGAAGAAAAAAGGGAAAAAAAAAAAGTTTCCGAGCTACGGCGAAGATTTTTCAAAGGAATGAATAAAATAAAGAAGCAAAGAAAAGAAGGGGGAGGACATGAAAAATGCGCCTCCGTTCCATGCGTTGAAGCAAGCATAAAGTGGGAAATAAAAACAGGGCTCATTCGAAACCACCTTAACGCGCCGCGTGTTCAGAACTTAAAAATGATTGATATTTTTTGAGGGTTTTTTTTTTATTTATTTATTCCACAATTCGCGGCATTGCACGTGACGGAGTGTGAAAAAGGTAAACTCTTGAGTATTATCTGCCGTGAAATACTGGGTCACTGGTTGCATCCGCTACGGTGGTATAAAGTTTACAAAAGTGGCATTGTGGCATAAACTTTGTAGATCCTTTACAAGTTATGAAAGACCTTTTCTTTGTCTGTAAGCTACGTTTAACATTTCTCAACAGACTGATTTATGATATCAGAAAATACAACGGAAATTTTCTGAGGTATATTTTGTTTTCATTATGTTATATGGTTTGTTTATTATTTTTTGGTCTCAGAATAGTCTAGTGGGTTACGCACTAAAGGTACTTTTTTAAATATCCAGCAATAGATTCCAGACAGTGTGTACGCTTGGCATAAATATGCTGAATCAAACAGGCTTTCAAACCCTTCAGTTTGACTGGAGCAGAGATAAGGATTCTAAATTGTCTCCATATGAGAACGTTTGGGATGATGGCTTATGGAGGATGGCAACTCTAATAAAAAGAGGCAATATTTAAAAGAAAAGCATGACTTTTATTGCTATTGAAATATTGTATAAGGCCTATTGTCAGCTGAAATGCAATTTTCCAAATAGTGTGCAAAATCAAAAAGGAAAACTATTAAATAGGAAATTTTCTTTTAAACAAATATTTTCGAACTTTTTTAAAGATAAAATTGAGCAACTAAAATAAATATTTAAATGTGATGAAGTTAGCTTCCTCCATGGGAAAACACCAGTCAAATGTAAAGTTTGAATTTCCCTTACGTTAATACAATTTTATCGAATTTTTCATGGTTTCTATATTGAAAATTTGACAGATTTGTCTTTAACTTGCATGTCAAATTTCCAGCCGTTGACATTTTTTATTTGATAAAAATTTCGGTAAATATTCTTCATTTTTAAATTATGTTAACATTTTCACGCGACATCAGGGAAAATATGCTTATATATTTAAAAAAAAAATTGAGGTTTTATAATAACAAATTGAAAAATAAATTCAATGTCTTAAGGAATGAATTTTATTTTTTAAGAACAAAAAGCCGTTCAAATTTTTGATTAAATTTTATTTAAAATACGTCAATTAAATTTTATTTAGTCAAAAGTTATTACATGAATTTGATTTACGAAAAAAAAAAAAAAAAAAAAAAAAATAGTATCCATGTATGTAGCTGTTGAGCGTTTATACCATATTGTGAATGAAAATGATATGTCGTATTAAGGTTATATCTGTTTTTCTTCTAGCAAATTTGTCTTTTACTTTTTAAAAGAAAGTTATATCTTTTAGGTATAGTATCCTTAATTGTTAGACTCAAACATGAATTTCAAAATGTGCATTATAACTGTCAATGTGACATTTAATGTTACATTTAAGTTTATGTGTCTTTCTCACAATGGCTCTCAAATTTCAAAACATAAACGGTGGTTCATGGTATCTAGAGGTATCGAATTGTCGTTATCTTGTATATATCTTGCATATTTACAGTAGCAAGCGGAAACCGCCACTGACCCAAAAGTGGATTTTATGTTGCTTTTATTTTAGCTTTATGTTTCCTTAATATTTTATATTTGAACATCGAAATCATAAAGACAACAAAACTATTATTTATTTTTTTAAAGATTCTAAAGTTTAATATTTCCTGTAGTGAACAGACAGATTTTTATTTTATTTGACAACTATTTTGGCTTTTTAATTTTTCTAGGCAGAAGCATAAAAAAATGTCACTAAAACATTTTTTATTGATGCCTTTTTTTTTTACCTTATAAGAACAACCTCATTACTTAAAATTATTCCAATAAAACGTTATGTTTACTTCTTTAATCTAACACGATTAATTATCTTCGAAGAAAATAATTATCCTTTTTGTCTTGTTAACTACACAAGAAGAAGAAAAAAAAAGAAATTAACGAAGTATTTTTCAATTAATCTTACTCTCTTACTTATGACACTCAGCTTTTAAAATTAAACAAATGTGCATTATTAACAAAGGACTTGATTGCAAGAGAACAAAAAGAGTACTCGATATTGGTATATTTGAAACAAAATACTCGATGGCATTGGAGATTCCAAATATTCCCCACGGCTACATGAAATCAACAGTCTATAACACGTTCCAGAAGTGAAGAAAGAAGAACCCTTAATTTAATGAGAATCAATTTCATCTTACCATCTCCATTCTTTAAGTGTGACTGGCAACTAGGGCGACGAGATATTTCTTAGAAGTGTGCATTTAACACTTTAATATTTTGAGTACTTCAATAGTTTAGAAACTAATTTAAACTTAGCACTTCAGACTCGAATTCATTAAGATAATCACACTTCAGCATTCTTAAGACACAAAAGGATTCTTTAAAGTTCATTAAGTATAATAATTTACAGAACTGACTTCTGTCAGGAAACGGGAGGAATAAAAATGAGACTTACTTTATAGACAAAGGACTAGGAATAAAAGTAATGATCAAAACATTTCATCTTTTGAAAAATTGAAGAAGATTTCAGTGTATAGTTTAATTTGAGTCCCAAAAAAATTAATAAAATATAACCATAAAGATGATTTTGCAGTTTTTTTAAGGGAGATTATATTTTAATAAGTCACTGGACGATCAAATGAATACATGTTTTAAGTGTAATTTAATAAATTTTTAATAAGTTTGTTTTAATTGTATTTAATACTAGAGTTTTTACATTTATTGTCTTGATCCTTATTAGAAGGTTTTGATTGTGTATATTCGCTTTTAAATTTAATTACGAAGTAATTATATCTTAAATTTAATTCAATAAATTCAAAAATTATAATTTTAAAGAAATATAGGTAGAATGAATCTTTTGAAAAATTGAAGATTCATGTGTATAGTTTAACTTGAGTACCAAAAAAAAAAAATTAATACAAAAATATAATCATAAAGATGATTTTGCAGTTTTTAAATGTGAAGATTAAATTTTAATAACACTGAGCAATCAAACGAATACATGTTTTAAGTGCAATTCAGCTGTATATTTAATATGAAAAATTTTTACGTTTATTGTCTTGATCCTTATTAGAAGGTTTTGATTGTTTATATTCGCTTTTAAATTTGATTACAAAGTAATTATCTCTTAAACTTGTTAGTTTTTAATGAGATTTGTAGTAATGTTTACGAACATATTAATTTACTTTCAATGAAGTCGAAAATTATAACTTTAAAAAATACAGTTAAAATAAATAGAGTGTTAAAATAAAAAAAAATGATTATGATAATAGTTAATCTAACATGTTTTCTTTTGTCAAAACTTCCGAAAATTATGGACAACTGTTGATACTTATAGGTTAACAATGAAATTTTCCTAAAATTCAACCAAAATATGAAAATTATTTTTAAGCAATTTAGTAGTACAGGTTAAGTAATAAGTTTCAAATCCAAATTGCAATGAAAAAAAAAAAATAAGTATGAAATTTGGAATGTTAGCTATTTTGGGGCTTAAATTCAAAATTAGCAGTTCTTCATATTATAAAATTTATGTTAAGGTTGAGTTTAAGTTATACATATTATTGGGTTTTAAAATTGCCACTATACTGTATATATGTTATTTTATTACATTAATAATATATATGGAATTGAGAATTATTACGATTTTTTTAAGTAGTGAAGATTTTCTAATAGACATGCAAAATGTCTTTATAATTGAATATTTAATTATTTTATTAATTTTATTAACTAGTATTTATTAGAATTTAATAGATATTAAAAATATGTTTAATGCTTTTAATAAAATAAAATTATTATGCATTTTAATATTAAATTAATGTTTATTTTAACGTTTTCTATGATGAACACATAGCATTGATAAAATTAATAATGTTTTTAATTTAATATAATTTTGGTATTATCAAATAATTTGTATTTAGGTAAGAACACTATTTGTCTGAAATTTACAAAATTTGCTTGACTTTGAATAATTCAATTTTAAATTATTAAGATTATATACATTTTTCAATTAATGAATGGTTATTTTATTTTCTTCATCAGATTATTATTAAAATTCTTAGAATATTACGAATAAATTAGTATTTAATATCTAAAGTATATAACTTTAATCGCACGAGAATAATGCATAAATATTATTTTTAAAACTAATTCTTAAATTGCCATTAGTTGCATTCCATTTCATTAATCATCAATATTCATGAACGCCATTCACGCTAAGACCAGCGACTTGGTTAACATATTTTATTTAATTAAATCAGAAGAATTAATGGTAAAATTTCTTAAATCATTATGGCCCAAAGTTTCCTTTCCATACAATTTTCTTAAGAAAGCACCACATATATTTAAATGCTTTTATCTCTCGCTTCATAGGATTGGCATATCTAAAACTTAACGTTGCAAATTTTAATTTGCACGTCATTTATATTTTTTTCAAAATATATTAACGCATAATATTAAGTAACTGCATTATCGATAATCTTAAAATTCATAGATTTAATATTTAAAAAGTATGTGAAGTTTGAACTAGTAAATTTGAGCATTGCTTTAATAAATTTATACGCGATTTATAATTATTAAATGAAAAATCTAGACTGCTATATGTATCATCTTAAGCAAAACTAATTATAGAAATTTATAAAGTTTATCTATTTGTATGTATGTTTTTCAGATAAACTATACACCTTCTAATATACAAGATCTTATCCACTAACTAGAAAGTATTTGAGTTTAAAAAGTAATCTATGAAATAAAATTTTAAAACTTGACTGGACTCACTAGACCTTTGAAACATTCATTAAAAAATGTGGATATCATATGAAAATACGATTTGCTCCAAAATGATTAATAGCTTTTGCATACAAATTTAAAATTTCTGCATCGCCTTTCTGTTCGTGAAAAATAAAATACATTTAAGAAAAGAAAATTGGCATATATGACAAACAGATGCTTTATTACAGATCGATTCACTCTATTAAATGTTCAAAATATCCATTATTTCAAAAGTCTACTAGTGTACCAATGCACATTGATCGAACATTTCCGAAACTTCATTCTTGCTTTGCAGAGAAAAGAATCTGGTTTTGAATCACATAATCATAATTACCAATGCTTTGAATGCATGTATTGTAATTGTATTATATATTGATGCATAGCAATTTTGCAAGTGTATGAATACAATTATAAAGTGTCACTTATCATTAAAAATTAATATTTTTTTTTTTTCTCCTCCAAAAAATGCAAAATTGGGACATGAATTTTAGTGTACACAACATCTTTGTACTAAAATTCCTTCATATTTTTAATGAACCTTTAAAAGGTCTTACAACTTTTGTAGTTTATATATAGTAAATTTATTAAAATATACAATAAACGAAAGCGATAATGAGATTGACTGCAGTGTAAATTCTAATCCAGTTGCAATTTCAATATAAAAAACACATACACTTTTAGATTAAAAGGATTGAACAACATAGTTTATCTAATCCAAAGTTTTCTTTAAAAGCTATTTAAAACTTCAATTTGAGGGTTTTATCTATTTGAGCTATTTAATGATTTTTTAATTACAGCTATTCAGTTGAAATGAGATTTTTTTTATTTTATATATTAAATTACTCAAACAATTTTACACAATATAATTCTACATATAATTTAATATCATATAATTTTAATTACTATAATAGGATGACAAAAATTAACTTACTGAATGCTGTTCTGTAAGTTTTTTATGCAATTATATAATGTTTTCTTCAAGTATTATTTCAATAACGTTTAATTATTTCGCATAACGTCTCTAAGAGGAAAAAATTAAAACAATAAAAATAAACTTGTGTTATAATACAAAATTTATGTAATAAAAATTTATGTTTAAGAATATCATTTTAAATTAGTAATATTAGAATATAACTATAGGATATTATTGCTATACTAAGTATGTTTTTAAATACGTTCAAAAATTTTAGAAATAAAGAGGATCTGAACAATAATATTAATTGTATAGCTAGTATTATGTTCAAAACATGATGTCAAATAACAATCATAATGAAAAGGAATCCAGTATGTTTTATATATATAAGCCAATATATTATAAATAGCGATAATCTGACTGATAATATTAATTGTGTACATAACACTTACAATAAATGATGTCAATATTCAATGAATGAATGATGAGGAATTCCATCATAATGAATGATGATGTCAAATAACACTCACAATGAATAGGAATCAAATATGGTTTGAATATTTCAATACATTTTAAATAAATATAATCTGAACAATAATATGAATTGTGTAGCTAGTATTATGTTCAAAAATGATGTCATATAACACTCATAATAAAAATGAATCAAGTACGTTTTAAATATTCCAATTCATTATAATTAAAGAAAATCTAAACAATAATATTAATTGTGTGGCTGGTATAATGTTCAAAACATGATGTCAAGTAACATTCATAATAAAAAAATAATCAAACAATTAAATCAAATTGATAAAAGGGACCAATATTTTTTTTTCAAATTTATCTAATATATTTAAAGTTTAGCAAGATAAATAGTTGATAAAATATAAATTAAAATATAATTAACAATTAACATAAGATTACAACACAATGCATATACAGCTAACATACTAATTTGTTCCTGAAATTTATCTTAAATATACCCAGAGAATTTAAATTGCAATTTAAAAGAAGTCAAAGTTAAAACTGTTATTGAATAAGTGACCCGAAAGCAAGGCCAATTGCAAGGTAAGTGGAACAGGGGTACTAAAACATGTTTTCGAATAAAATAAAATAAAAAGAACATTATGTCCCTCTCTACTCTAGCGAAACAGCAGAAAATATAATTTATACCATGACTTCCAGAATGCATAAAATAAACTAGAGACATATCTTATTCCTCCAGAATAAGCATATTTCTTATAAAAATACCAGAGTTCCTTATCCTAAGAGGTCCATAAAACAGCATCATTGATACACAAGAACGCCCCAAAGATGTCGTGATATTCATTTCAATGACCGAAGTGGCTGAATATATTTGGTTTGGGTCTCAAGTTGGAAAGAAAATTCGTTTTCGGATTTGTAAATCTTATTTATTATTGTTCTGGTACTATCTTTGATTTAATGTGCTCTGTATGAGTGTAACAGAGCTTCAAAAATCAATAATGATGCAAAAATAGGAATATAACCTCCTTTTTTAGAATATAAATGTACCTCCTAGAATAATGGGATTGTGTTATGTTAATGTATACTTCAAATTTTGATGTCACCGTGGTTGTCTATGCATCATTTATCAATGCAAACGAGTCGATTGCATCATTATTTATGTTTCCTGAATGATTTATAGAATGAAAGATAATAAGTAAAAAAATCAAAAAAAGTTTATCAATTGAATTTGCTGAAATACTGATTATAATACATAAATTTAGTAAGTACAAATCAGATGAAAAAATTGTATTCCATTATGTATTGCTATTAGAAAGAGATATTAAACTTTGCAATATCAAAAATGGTATAATACAAATATTTTTTTTTTTTTACTATTATACATTGCGTTAAATTAATATGGTTTTTAGGAAGTATTCTGAAATTTTTAGTTACTTAAAATTTTGTAATTATATAAAAAGTAATTTAGTGAAGTAACAAAATAAAAATAGTAAATATAATTAAATTTCTTTGAGTTATGATATGCGTATTCCTGAATTTAAGAAACGTCATTTTTTTCTCAATTTCTAAGAAAAATTATGAAAAAGAAATACCAAAAAGATTCATTAAATACAAATTCATTATCAACAAAATAAAAATAACGTAGATGATTAAATAAATTTTTTGCGTTATGTTATGCTCAATATTTGAATAAAAAAAAAAAAAGAAAAAAAAATCTTATATTTCTAAAAAAAGTTTGAACTTAATGAATCTTTCTGTAGTGTTTACAATTTTATTTTCAACAAAATAAAAATAGTGGAGAAAATGCAATAAATTTCATTGCGTTATGTTATGCTTAAATCCAGAATTTAGAGAACGTCTTTTTTCAATTTCTAAGGAAAATTGCAAAAAAAAAATAAATAAAAACACCAAAAGGTTCTTTAAATTTGTCTTCCCTACATTAAATTCATTAAAATTTTATTTTTGTTAATATTTTAATTCATATATTCTAATAATCAAAATGAAATGTTTACATTAAATGATAATTAATTTTGATTTAGATGAGACAAAGTGCTAATCAACTTAATCATGTTTATACATGAAAAGTATCGAATTATATATTCAAAAATCATCCGTATATATATTTTTTTAAAATCAATTTGCAAATACTTAAAAAACCCTTCAGATAAGTATTTTAGGATGGCAGCATTCGTTCTTTTGAAGTTCCTTTCGAAAAGCCCCAAGCTAAAAATTTTAAAGTTACTTTTCGTTCCAGTTGACTTCGTTGTGAAAATCAAAGCGGTTTTTTTTCTTATACAAGAAGATGCTTTTTTTTCTCCCCTTTGTAAGCAGATGTGAGAAAGAAACTGACACCATAGGCAAAAATAAGGAAAAGTTATCTATGAACGAAAATAAAAAGCTCAGTAGAATGGCTCAAAAGAAATGAACTAAAAGTTCGTGTCAACGATCGGGCAATAAAAAGCCATGCCAGGGATAAAAGGAAGCTTCTAATATATAAAAAATTGTACAAAAAAGAATGCAACGAATTGGAAGTTAAAGTAAGGAAAAAACTTCGAAAATTCGTGCGATTCTTTCATTGGGTCTGATGGTAAGAACTTGAGGTTATTGATTGACTTGCCATGCCAAAAGAACTTGTTCATTCTTTGATATTTTTCATCCCCTTACATTTCATTGTAGGAAAGAAAGCATTCGAACATTGGAGGAATTTTCTTTTGTTTCATTTCCTTCTCTCTTCCTCTTTTCTTAAGCCTTCCAGTTTCTGGAATATTGAGGTATTATTTTTTTTTCTTCTTCTTCTACGGAACGTAAAGAAAATGTTCCAGATTGTGGAATTAGACACATGTACCAATAGAATTTTCGTGGATCGTATAAAGTTTGGCTGAAGACGAACCATTTATTGATTTAAAAACAGGCTTAAGGATTTTTGTGAAATTTGCAAAGTAATAATGAAAAAATATTGAAAATGTAGCAACATAGTATTGTTATTAAAAAAACTCATAAAAATGATCCATTTTTTCTACTCATTTATATTTGTATTTATATAGTCTTGGAATTTTTGTACATACATTATATAAATATATATAGATAATCTTGGTATTTCTGAAAAGAATAAAGTTCCAAAATCTTATTTATTATAAAAGCCAATTTTTTAATTTATAAGGTGTAGAAATAATCAACAATAAGTCTTCACATTTTTCTATGTTCTTCCTCATAAATGTCAACAACAGTGTTTATTATATGGAGTTTCGGCGAAGAAATGAAAAGGAAAACATTATATACATAAACGAGTCTGACCAACGTGTCTGAATTTATAATAATTAGGAAATATAAAGGGAGTGAAGTTCTAGGAATATAGAAACATATCCTATGTTCTTATATGCAGGGAAGAACATAATTATTTCTATGTACAAAAAAAGAATATAGAGAATGTATAATGCAAAAGAACTGCAATAAATAAGTTGCCAACAATAAATAGAGGGGAGCTGTGCAGCAACCTAGGAATTATTGACATAATCTTCGATGATCTTCGAAGCGAGATAAAATCACTTGAATAATAATATTTTGTACTCCACAAAAATATAGCAAAAATTTATCAGGAGGAAATTGTTTCTAGAATTTGATTAGATTGACGGAAACTAAAAACCTGTTTTGTTGCAACGCCCTGTAGAATACATCAAGATTTAAAATTGACCATATTATCATTTTATAGTAGTCAATAAACTCATGGACCGAAGAGATTCAGATATGACACATTATATTAAAAATAAATGACACTATAAATATATTAAGTGATGCTATAAAACTGGGGTCCATTGGTTTTGTAGAAGGATCAAAATTGTGGCGGGCACAAGCAATGCATAACAATGATTATTTTTCAATTCCTTTGAATTTAGAATTTCTTTTTTAGAAGAACGTTTTTGGGTTTTAACACAACTTTTCTTACTTTGCTTTTGAGAATAATCAATTAATTTGTGTAATAGTATAATTATTTTTAATAATATGTACGTATAATACATACATAAAGAGAGCGAGAAAAGTTGGAGACGAACTAAAATAAAAGCAGGATAATTATTATAATTATTTCTCTTATATTAGTACAAAGTTTTCTCGAATGAATTGTTGTTTAAGCAATATTGTTGTCCTCCTAGGAGAATGAAAATCATTATTGCTGAGGAGTAAATTGATTTCCAATAAGTTTGTTATTTTATCTCTGCTTCCAGAACTCTTAGCGTACAATAATTAAATTGCTATGGTTTAGGCGTTCTGTAGAAATTCTAGAAAGTTATTATATAACATCAACAAATTCCGTCAATTCAACGATAACATGACCAAATAATAATATAAAAAAATGAATTCATTCATTAAAATAAGAATTTGGTAAATTTTTACTTCACCCAATTATTTTTTGCTTTTGAATTTAAGTAATAATAATCTGTTAAGACATTTATGTAATTAAATTGGATGAAAAAAATATTTCACAATGCTTGTAAATTTGAATATTTACATATTTAATTTGTAAAATTAAGAGTCTGATGACCAAATGATAGCTCTCTGGCAATCGGTACCACAGGGTTCTAGTTCTTGTGGTGCCATGGATATTTGTAGGGGTTCGGAATCCGCTTTAAATCGGTCACGTCTAATTAGACCTCCTTAACAACAAATGACAGTAGATTTACTCCGGCATAGGGCCAACGACCCTATCCCGTGAAAAGTTAATTCTCCTGTTTAAAAATCTCAATCAGGAAAGAAAGGAGGATCTCATTTTGGATATTGAGGCCTGATGGCCATTGGGCACTCTGGCCTTTGGTACCACAGACTTCAGGTTCGAATCCCTGGGGCGGGTTATGAATGTTCGTTAGTGGTTCAGAATCCAATTTAACTGTAGGGCCTTGTCTAAGTAGCCTAAAATGTGCACAAAATGATCGTAGAGCGACCAACCTACCAACCATCTTGGATATTAGCTTCAGGATGGGCCTAACTGGTGGAAGCTGAACACATCCTTATCCAAGAAACGGCTGTAGTGCTTGAGGAAGAGATGCTATGACATTGAATGGATTAAATTTAAATTAAATATAAATTTATTTCATTTAGTTGCCTAAAATAATCGTAAATGTAGTTCTTCTGTATCTCAAACGTTGAAGTTCTGGAAATTACCCGACTAGGAATTTCCAAGCTTTCTTTTAACTGGAAACGAACTTACTGTTCAATACTTCGAAACTATATGAGTGTTCTGGCAGAGAAATAGTATGTTTTCTGCTTGAATTTTTTCCTATTCTCTTGAATTTTGGGATGGTTAAAATTTTAAGACGCTGTCATAACTCCAATTACAATTGTATATATTTTTAAGTTTAGTTCAGAAATAAGTACGGAAGAGTTAATGACGCGCGTATAAGTGCAAGAAGTGAAGAAGAAATTCGGCAATAAACTGGAGGTAATGACCGGCTGCAGAAAATTGTGGTCACGAAAAGAATTAATAATATACTTAAAATAAACTTTAAACATTATAAAAAAAATTATAAAATATATGATACATTTTAAATTTCTTTCAAACATTTTATGTTTTATTCAAAAATATCGAAAATAAACTCAATAATACATTAGGTGTATAATGATAAGTTGAAGTCTCCATTTCTCCATCTTGTTGTCATTAATGCAATCAATTTGCTGCTGTATTTATATTTATACCACTTTAAAAAAAAAAAATCAAACATTTCGTGATACGTAAAAAAAAAAAAGTAGCAGAAGTGAGCAAACATGCGTGTAAGCTATCGTTATTGGGCACTTGTATGCGTCAGAAAACCTGTGAAGTGCATAAACTATCTCATTAATTATTTCAAAAGCTGTCATGAGCTTTATCGGAAATTACAAACATGTGTGTCCCCGCACCTCCCTCGAGTTGATAGGTACAAGTGATGTGAATAATTTATTGACTGCTGAACCAATTTTGTCTTTAAAGCAGTCGCCTGAAACCTGAAAACCTGTGTTAAATTTGTTTTCAAAGACATGGTCACGCTTTGCCAAAGCTTTATTTTATATACAATAATAAATTCATGAGTCAGTTAGGAAAATTATGTATTAAAATTACCTTCATTTTCTCCTTCGGTATAGTGTTACTACACCATGGGATGCGATTATGGGCTTGGTGTGTTTTAAGTTATGATAACTATCGATTTTCAAAAGATGTAAAAATCCTTTTATGAAATACAATTTTATTTATCTTAAACTTTAAAGAACAAATTTTTTTAAAGTATGAATAGAATTATTTACTATTTACACAAAAATTCTTCATTATTTACATTTGAAATATACAGTTTAAATTTTTTTTATTAACACCAATGATATTTCCAAGGTGTCAAATCATGTGTATTAACTATAATTCTCAGTTTATATACATATTACTTACTTATAGATATATCAGTCTGCAGGTTTGCATCTCCATTAAATTTGAATAATGATATGGAAATAATGATTTCCTAGATAACACCATGGCAATGTTTATTGCAATATGCTTCAAAACCGAGACACAAAGTTTACTTATAAAAGTTTCATTATAAAATATTCATACAGTGCTGGTTAATGGTTTGTTTGGTTTTGTTGTTCTACGGTCATTTTGTGCACCTATAGGCTAATTAGAAAAGGACCTACAGATTAACGTGGATTCCGAACCACTAGCAAATATCCATGGCACCAAAAGGATTCGAACCGTGCTGGTTAATGGGTGAAACATAAAGGAATATAGACTACTGTAGACACTGTATTGCGCAATAAAAATATAAATATTGTAAAAACCAAAATATTTCTAATTTTTAATTAAAAACTATACCAAAACATGTAAAAAATTTGCCGTATTTTTATTATAAGGATAGACATTTACATACAATTTGAAAAATAGCTATAATATAATTTTTAACAGCTCCATTACAATTATTTTTAAAATTTTATCATATCTATTATAAACATGTTCTTTAAATTTTTCATTTTAAAACATATGTTTAACAAAATCAGGATAAGAAAAAAACTTTTCTACTCATAAAAATACATATAAATATTTCAAATTTAATTCTGAAATATATTCAACTGAGTTCTTCAATTTAACAGAAAATTGAATTACACATGTATAATTTTTTCGAAATTAATTGTAAATATTTCGTGTATCTCCCTTTACAACTTAAATGCTTAATTCAATATTATGCACAACATTTATTTATTGTTGAGTCAACCATTTCTCTGAAATTGTGTTTATGTAATACGACTTTTTAATATATATTTTTTTTTTTAAATGCATCAACACTCTGCTAAATTTAGCTTCAAATAAAATCGCTCTTTTGCCTATATTTAATTTATTCAGTCTTTTTAAATATTTAACTGCTAACTTTTAACTCTCTGCAGAAGACGAATGATTTCCAACGAGTGAATCCATCACCGTAAAGCTATTGTGAAAATAAAATCATTCATTCTTATCTCTTCGCGCTTAATTCTTTTAGTTTCACGCCAAGTAACAAAAATGAATTCGCGCATTTCAGTTACTAAAAATGCATTTAAAGGATTAGTACTTCTTGCTTTTAGCTTATTATTTTCCCCCAACAATGCATAAAATAAAAAGCTTTATTCTGGAGGGGATAAAAAGTTAGAAGACCTTTAAGTCCCTTCTTTCTGTTCATGCATGGATGTTAAGGGTTTTTCACTGCAAGTGTTATTTATGTTGCTGTGTTGTGCGAGTCAACAAGATGGGCAACAATGGCCGGCCGCTCTGTGACATCGTCAGACAAAAGGGCAAATTCCGACTAATCCAGCTTTTGCCGAATTCCGTTTTGTTAAATCACATTTAGTATCTTCATTCTTGCATGAAATAAAAGATGATTAAGTAGCGTGGACTTGTGATGTTGATTTTGTATGTTTTTAGCTCAAATAGTTTTTGTGTGTTTAAAAATAAACAACACGGTTTGGTATGTGAGTCTTTGTTTGCGATAAATTGTTTAAGCCCAAGCGTGAAAAAGCCTACTGAAATATTTCATCAAAAGAATAAAATTAATTCTCAAACATATGCTTACATCAATGTTATTCAGTGTATCATAATATTTCTTGCTTTAATATTTCATTATAATATTATTCGTAATTCGCATATCATTCTAATATTCGTAATAATATTTCGTTTAAAATTTACGGAACCTATTTTTGATGTAAACAATTTTTCTAAATAATTAATTAACAATAAATTAAATTTTTAAAGATTAGTTCATTTGAAAAGAAAATAGATTTTTACCAAATATACGATTTATACATTGAAAAAGTGTATTTTAAAAATTTTGTAAAACTAAAAGATAATCCGATTAATCCGGTTTTTACCGAATTTACCATTTTCATTCTTGCATGAAATAAAAAGATGATTAATTAGCATAGAAATCAAACAGCCCACATCACAAGTATGTTGGACTGTTGATTTCTATGTTTTTTGAAATAGCTTTGTGTATTTAAAAATAAACAGCACAGTTTGGTATGAGAGTCTTTGTTTTCAATAAATTGTTTAAGCCAAAGCATGAAAGCCTTATAAAATATTTTATCAAAAGAATAAAAATAATTCCTATTTTCATCGGAAGACTGCTATCAATTTGCCATGATAAATTCTGAAACATACGTTTACAACACTGTTGCCCAGTATGCTCATCAAAGTAGAATAAGAAAAAAATTTGCATCTCTTAAAATTATATATAAATATTTCAAATTTAATTTTTTGTTGTGTTCAATTGAATTTCTCAATCTAACAGAAAACTGATTTAGAAATGTATAAAATTATATATAAAATTAATTATAATTTTATTAACATGTAAATATTCACGTATATCTCAATTTTCAATTTAAATGATTAATTCAATATTCTGCTCTACATTTATTATAATTGTGAAAATAAAATCATTCATTCTTATCTCTTCACGCTTATTTCTTTTTCAGTTTCACGCCAAGGCACAAAATGAATTCACACATTCCAGTTACTAAAAATGCATTTAAAGGATTAGTACTTCTGACTTTTAGCTTATTATTTTCCCAACAATGCATAAAATAACCAGCTTTATTCTCGAAAGAAAAAAAAAGCTGGAAGACCTTAAGTCCCTTCTTGCTGTTTATGCATGGATGTTCCGGTTTTTCTTTGCAAGTGTTATTTATGTTGCTGTGTTGTGCGAGTCAAGAAGATGGGCAACAATGGCCGGTCGCTCTGTGACATCTTCAGACAGAAGGGCAAATTCCGACTAATCCAGCTTTTGCCGAATTTCGTTTTGTTAAAGCACATTTCGTTTTGTTAAAGCATTTTCATTCTTGCATGAAATAAAAAGATGTTTAAGTAGCGTGGAGTTGTGATGTTTGACTTTGTTTGTTTTTGGCTTAAATAGCTTTGTGTGATTAAAAATAAAGCGCAAGGCTTGGCATGTGAATCTTTGTTTGCAATAAATTGTTTAAGCACAAGCGTGAACCTTTTGAAATATTTCAATAAAAGAATAAAAATTAATTTCTAACTTCATCGGAAGACTGCTATCCATTTGATGTGATAAATTCCCAGCAAACGTTTATAATAATGCTATCCAGCCTATCATCAGATTTTTTTTTTTTACTGTTTTTTAATATTTCGCATAGACTTCACAGCAACTCATTTTTAATATGATTAACTTGTCTTTAATAATAAATTACATTTTCAAAAATTCATACGTTTGGTAACAAAATAACAAATTCTACTTTTACTAAACAAAAAATTTAATTGTTGAAAAATACATTTTCAATTCTGTTAAAATAAAAGATAATCCGATTAATGTAACATTCACTGAATTCAGCATTTTTCTCATACATAAAATTAAAAGATGATTAAGTAGCGTGAACTTGTGATGTTGGACTGTTTGAATTTGTTTGTATGTTTTTAGCTCAAATAGCTTTGTGTGTTTAAAAATAAATATCAAGACTTGGCATGTGAGTATTTGTTTGCAATAAAGTGTTAGGGCCCAAAGATTTAAGCCTCCTGAAATATTTCATCAAAAGGATGAAAATTAATTGATATTTTCATTATATGAATGTTGCCCTATTGCCATGATAAATTCTTAAGCATATGTTTTCAACTATGTTAACTAGTATGTCTAACAAAAGTAGAATAAGAAAAAAAAATCACATAAAAATACATATAAATATTTCAAATTTAATTCTTTAATATATTCAATTGTACTTCAATCTAACAGAAAATTCAATCTGAAATGTATAAAATTTTCAAAATGAATTATAATTTTATTGACATGTAAATATGCAAGTTTGTATTCACTTTTCAACTGAAATGTTTAATTCAATATTATGCACTACCCACATTTATTTTTCAAAGCAATTGCTGTGTCAAACATTTCGCTGAAATTCTATTTTATGTACTACGACGTTAATCTAATTTTTAAAAAATGCATCAACGCTGTGCTAAATTTAGTTTCAAATAAAATCGCTCTTTTGCCTATATTTAATTTATTCAGTCTTAAGTATTTATTTTACTGTTCACTTTTAACTCTGCGCAGAAAACGAATGATTTTAAACGAGTGAATCCCATCACCGTAAAGATATTGTTCAAATAAAATCATTCATTCTTATCTCCAACGCTTATCTCTTTTAACTTTCACGCCGAGGCACAAAAATGAATTCGCGCATTCCAGTTACTAAAAATGCATTTAAAGGATTAGAACTTTTTACTTTTAGCTTATTATTTTCCCAACAATGCATAAAATAACAAGCTTTATTCTAGGCGGAAAAATACCTTTAAGTCCCTTCTTGCTGTTTATGTATGGATGTTCCGGGTTTTTTTTTTGCAAATGTTATTTATGTTGCTGTGTTGTGCGAGTCAACAAGATGGGCAACAATGGCCGGCCGCTCTGTGACATCGTCAAACGAAAGGGCAAATTCCGACTAATCCAGCTTGTGCCGCATTTCGTTTTGTTAAAGCACATTTAGCGTTTTTCATTCTTGTATGAAATAAAAAGATGATTAAGTAGCGTGGAGTTGTGATGTTGGACTTTGTATGTTTTTAGCTCAAATAGCATTGTGTGTTTAAAAATAAACAGCAAGAATTGGTATGGGAGTGTTTGTTTGAAATAAATTGTTTAAACCAAGCGCGAAAGCCTTCTGAAATATTTCATCAAAAGAAGAAAAATGAATTCCTATTTTCATCGGAAGACTGCTATCCATTTACCATGATAAATTCTCAAACATACATTTACAACAATGCTACCCAGTATTTTTAACAAAAAGTAAACAAAGAAAAAAGAATTATATCCCATAAAATACATTATATATAAATATTTAAAATTTAATTTTTTAATATATTCAATTGAAATTTTCCATCTAACAAAAATTTAATTGGGAAAGTTTAAATAGTTTTCAAAACTCATTATAATAACATTAAAATGCAAATATATTCGTGTATCTGTCTTTTAAGCATTTAAGTTAAAAAGACAGATACACATTTAGACATTTTAATATTATGGTCGAGGTTTTATTTCAAAGCAATTGCTGTGTCAACCATTTATCTGAAATTCTCTTTATGTACTACGATATTAATCGAATTTAAAAAAAAAACCATGCTTCAACACTCTGCTAAATTTAGTTTCAAATAAAATCGCTCTTTTGCCTATATTTAATTTATTCAGTCTTTAAATATTTTTTAACTGTTCACTTTTAACTCAGTGTAGAAAACGAATGATTTTGAACGAGTGAATCCCATCACCGTAAAGCTATTGTGAAAAATAAAATCATTCATTTCTTATCTCTTCGTGCTTATCTCTTTTTACTTCCACGCCAAGGCACAAAATGAAATCGCTCATTCCAGTTACTAAAAATGCATTTAAAGGATTAGTACTTCTTACTTTTAGCTTATTATTCTCCACAACAATGCATAAAATAGCAAGCTATATTCTGGAAAGAAAAAAAAAAAGCTAGAGACCTTTAAGTTCCTTCTTGCTGTTTATGCTTGGATGTTCCGGGTTTTCTTTGCAAAGTGTTATTTATGTTGCTGTGTTGTGCGAGTCAACAAGATGGGCAACAATGGCCGGCCAGTCTGTGACATCGCCAAATAAAAGGGCAAATTCCGACTAATCCAGCTTTTGACAAATTTCGTTTTGTTAAAGCACATTTAGCATTTCCATTCTTGCATGAAATAGAAAGATGATTAAGTAGCGTGGACTTGTCATGTTGGACTGTTTGACTTTTTGTTTGTATGCTTTGAGCTCAAATAGCTTTGTGTGCTTAAAAATAAACATCAAGACTTGGTATGCGGGTTTTTGTTTGCTATAAATTGGTTAAGCCCAATCGTGAAATCCTTCTGAAATATTTCATCAAAAGAATAAAAATTAATTCCTATTTTCATCTGAACAATGCTATCCATTTGATGTGATAAATTCTCAAACATAAACAATGTTATCCAGTTTACAACAATGTTATCTAGTCTATCATTATATTTGTTATTATTTTCTTTAATAATTCTAGCGTATTTACAGTAGCGCATTTTAAAGCAAGTATCTTATACTAAAAATTAATTAATAATAAATCAAAATTTCGAAATTAATGCATTTGGGAACAAAATAGAATTTTTAATAAACATACAATTTATATGTCGAAAAATATATTTTGAATTCTCTGAAAGTAAAATTTAACCCGATTAATATAACTTTTACCTAATTAAGCGTTTTCATTCTTGCATGAAAATAAAAAGATGATTAAATAGCAGGGACTCGTGATGTTGCACTATTTGACTTTATTAGAGTGTTTTTAGCTCAAATAGCTTGTGTGTTTTAAAAATAAACACAAATACTCGTTATTTGAGTCTTTGTTTGCAATAAATTTTTAGGATCGTTAAAGCCTTCTGAAATATTTTATCAAAAGAATAAAAATTAATTCCTATTTTCATTGGAAGAATGCTATCCATTTGATATGATATATTTTCAAACATACGTTTACAACAATGCTACCCAGTATGTTTAACAAAAAGTAGAATAAGAAAAAAATTGCACCCCCATAAAATTATATATAAATATTTTAAATTTAATTCCTTAATATATTCAGTCGAATTTCTCAATCTAACAAAATTGAACTAGAAATGTATAAATGTTTTCAAAATTAATTATAATTTCATGAACATGTAAATATTTAAGTTTATATTCCTTTTCAACTTCAATGCTTAATTCAATATTATGCTCTACATTTGTTTTTCAAAGCAATTGCTGTGTCAACTATTTTGCTGAAATTCTGTTTATGTACTACGACGTTAATCTAATTTTAAAAAATGCCTCAGCACTCTGCTAAATTTAGCTTCAAATAAAATCGTTCTTTTGCCTATATTTAATTTATTCAGACTTAAGTATTTATTTTACTGTTCACTTTTAACTCTGTGCAGAAAACGAATGATTTTAAACGAGTGCATCCCATCACCGTAAAGCTATTGTGAAAATAAATCATTCATTCTTATCTCCAACGCTCATCTCTTTTGACTTTCACGCCGAGGCACAAAATGGATTCGCGCATTCCGGTTACTAAAAATGCATTTAAAGGATTAATACTTCTTACTTTTAGCTTATTATTTTTCCCAACAATGCATAAAATAACAAGCTTTATTCTGGAAAGGAAAAAAACGCTTGAAGACTTTTAAGTCCTTCTTGCTGTTTATGCATGGATGTTCCGGGGTTTTTCTTTTGCAAGTGTTATTTATGTTGCTGTGTTGCGCGACAAGATGGGCAACAATGGCTGGCCGCTCTGTGACATCGTCAAACAAAAGGACGAATTGTGACTAATCCAGCTTTTGCCGAATTTCGTTTTGTTAAAGCACATTTAGCATTTTCATTCTTGTATGAAATAAAAAAAGATGATTAAGTAGTGTGGACATGTGATGTTGGATTGTTTGACTTTGTTTGTATGTTTTTAGCTCAAATAGCTTTGTGTGTTTAAAAATAAACATCAAGACTTGGTATGCAAGTCTTTGTTTGAATTAATTGTTTAAGCCCAACCGTTATAGCTTAATAAAAATTAATTATTAAATAAAATTAATTATTTTTGTTTTGATGAAATATTTCATCAAAACAAAAAAATTAATTTTATTTTCATTGGAAGAATGAATGCTATCCATTTGCCATGATAAATTCTCAAACATGAAATAAAAGATTATTATTTACAAATTTGCAATGTTGGTATGTATACTTAATTGTATGAGTGTTTTTTTAATTCAATTAGTTTGTGTTTTAAAAATGAAAACAAATATTGGCATTTGCGTCTTTGTTTGCAATAATTTGTTCAAGACCAAGCGTTAAAGCTTTCTAAAATATTTCATCAAAAGAATAAAAATTGATTCCTATTTTCATTGGAAGACTGGTATTCTCAAACATACGTTTGCAACAATGTTACCCAGTATGTTTAACAAAAGTACAATAAGAAAAAATTCCATCCCACAAAATTATATATAAATAGTTCAAAATTAGTTATTTAATATATTCAATTGAATTTCTCAATTTAACGGAAAATTGAATTAGAAATACACAAAAATTTTAAAAATTAATTATAATTTTATTAGCATGTAAATATCTGCTTACATATCCCTTTTCAACTTAAATACTTAATTAAATATTATGCTGTACATTTATTTTTCAAAGCAATTGCTGTGTCAGACATTTCACTCAAATTTTTTTATGTACTACGACGTTAATCTATTTTTTTAAATGCATCAACACTCGAATAAATTTAGTTTCAAATAAAATCTCTCTTTTGTCTATATTTAATTTATTCAGTCTTTAAATATTTAACTGTTCACTTTTAACTCTTTTGCAGAAAACGAATGATTTCCAACGAGCGAATCCCATCACCGTAAAGCTATTGTGAAAATAAAATCATTCATTCTTATCTCTTCGTGCTTATTTCTTTTTAGTTTCACGCCAAGGCACAAATGAATTCGCGCATTCCAGTTACTAAAAATGTATTTAAAGGATTAGTACTTCTTATTTTTAACTTATTATTTTGCCCAACAATGCATAAAATAACAAGCTTTATTCTAGGGATAAAAAAGCTAGAGACCTTTAAGTCCCTTCTTGCTGTTTATTCATGGATGTTCCGGGTTTTTCTCTGCAAGTGTTATATATGTGGCTGTGTTGTGCGAGTCAACAAGATGGGCAACAATGGCCGGCCGCTCTGTGACATCGTCAAACAAAAGAGCAAATTCCGACTAATCCAGCTTTTGCCGAATTTCGTTTTGTTAAAGCGCATTTAGCATTTCAATTCTAGAATGAAATAAAAAGATGATTAAGTAGCGTGGACTTGTGATGTTGGACTCTTTGTCTTTGTTTGTATGTTCTTAGCTGAAATAACTTTGCGTATTTAAAAATAAACAGCAAGACTTGGTATGTGAGTCTTTGTTTGCAATGAATTGTTTAAACCCAAACGTTAAGGCCTTCTGAAATATTTCATCAAAAGAATAAAAATTAATTCCTATTTTCATTTTAGGACTGTTACCCATTTACCATGATAAATCCTCAAACATATGTTTGCAACAATGTTATCCAGTCTAGTATCATCATCTTTATTAATATGTTCTGTAATATTTTCGTATAGAATTTACGGCAACGCATTTTAATATACATAAATTGTCTTGCAAATTAATTAACAATAAAATAATTTTCATAAATTATTGCATTTGTCAACAAAATAAAATTTTTACCATACATACGATTTACATGTTGAAAAATATATTTGCAATTCTGAAAAGTAAGAGTTAATCCGATTAAAATAATTTTAATCGAATTTAGCATTTTCATCGTTCATGCAATAATAAGATGATTAAGTAGTGATGATATATATTAAGTTATGATATCTGACTGTTTGACTTTGTATGTTTTTAGCTATTTTGTATGTTTTTAAATATCTGCACTTTTCAATTTAAATGCTGAATTCATTTATATGCTCTACATTTTATTTTCAAAGCAATTGCTGAGTCAATCATTTTGCTGAAATTCTGTTTATGTACTACGACGTTAATATAATTTTTAAAAAAATGCATCAACACTCTGCTAAATTTAGTTTCAAATAAAATCTTTTGCCTGTATTTAATTTATTCAGTCTTTAAGTATTTAACTGTTCACTTTTAACCCTGTACAGAAAACGAATGATTTCCAACACGTGAATCCCATCACCTTAAAGCTATTGTGAAAATAAAAAAATCATTCATTCTGATCTCTTCGCGCTTATCTCTTTTTACTTTCACGCCGAGGCACAAAAATGAATTCGCGCATTCCAGTTACTAAAAATGCATTTAAAGGATTAGTACTTCTTACTTTTAGTTTATTATTTTTCCCAACAATGCATAAAATAACAAGCTTTATTCTGGAAGAAAAAAAAAGCTAGAAGACCTTTAAGTCCCGTCTTGCTGTTTATGCATGGATGTTCCGGGTTTTTCTTTGCAAGTGTTATTTATGTTGCTGTGTTGTGCGAGTCAACAAGATGGGCAACAATGGCCGGCCGCTCTGTGACATCGTCAGACAAAAGGGCAAATTCCGTCTAATCCAGCTTTCGCCGAATTTCGTTTTGTTAAAGCACATTTAGCATTTCAATTCTTGCATGAAAAAAAAAAGATGATTAAGTAGCTTGAACTTGTGATGTTGGACTGTTTGACTTTGTATGTCTTTAGCACAAATAGCATTGTGCTTTTAAAAATAAAAACAAGATTTGTTATGTGAGTCTTTGTTTGAAATAAATTGTTTAAGCCTGAGAGTGAATGCCTTCTGAAATATTTCATCAAAAAAATAAAAATTAAATTAATTCCTATTTTCATCGGAAGACTGCTATCCATTCCTGTGTTAAATTCTCAAACATACGATTAAAACAATACTATCCAGTTTGTCATCGTGTTTGTTATTATTTTCTTTAATATTTCGTGTAAAATTTACGGAACATATTTTGCATGTAAAATATTTTTTTTATACAATTAATTAGCAATAAAATAAATTCTCAGAAATTAGTACAGATGGTAACAAAATAAAATTTTTACTTAATAAAAAATTTATCTATTGAATAAATATATTGTGAATTTTTAAAATATGAAAGGTAATCTGATTAATATAACTTTCACCGAATTCAGCATTTTTATCGTTCATGAAATAGAAAGATGATTAAGTAGCGTGGACTTGTGATGTTATACTGTTTGATTTTGTTTGTATGTATTTAGCTGAAATAGCTTTTTGTGTTTAAAAATAAAACGTGAGGCTTGGCGTGCGAGTCTTTGTTTACAATAAATTGCTTAAGCCCAACCGTGAAAGCCTTCTGAAGTATTCCATCAAAAGAATTAAAATTAATTCATATTGTCATCGAAAGCATGCTAACCATTTGCCATGATAAATTCTCAAGAATATGTTTACAACAGTGTTAACCAGCCTATCATCATATTTGTTATTATTTTCTTTAATATTTCTTGTAGAATTTGCAGCAACACTTTTTAATGTAAACAATTTATTTTGCTCACTGATTAATAATAAATTAAATTTTCTAAAATTTGTACATTTAGTAACAAAATAGAATTTTTATTAAACATTGTTGTTGTTGTTGTTTCTTATCCCACTTGGCTGGCCAGGCCCACGAGCCCCATACGTACTCATGATTGAAGGGGAATGAAGCAGCTTTTTGTTGGCGATGGAGCACCCCGTAGGTAGAAGTCTGACTTTGGCTCCGTGACGCTCTTACAGTCATAGGAGACCGGGATACAGCTTAAAGTGGATTCCGAACCACTACAAACATCCATGGCACCGCCGGGATTCGAACCCGAAATGTGGCCCCGAGCTCCAGACACTCGGCCAATCAGGTCCCAAATTCGTGAATGTTCCCAGGTGGTCACCCACCCAAGTACTGACCGCGCGCAATGATGCTCGACTTCGGTGGTCTAACGAGAACCGGTATATTCAGCATGGTATGGCCGTTGACTCATTAAACCTACAATTTATATGTCGAATAATATGTTTTGAATCCTCTAAAAGTAAAAGGTAATCCGATTAATATAGCTTTCACCTAAATTTAGCATTTTCATTGTTCATGAAATAAAAAGATAACGAAGTTGATCAGACTTTTGATATTGGTTTATTATACTTAATGTGAACGTTTTTTTTTCAATTGAAGTAATTTGTGTTTTAAAATAACACATATTGATATGTGAATCTTTGCTTGCAATGAATTGTTTAAGCACAAATTTGAAAGCCTTTTTGAAATATTTCATCAAAAGAATAAAAATTAATTTCTAATTTCATTGGAAGAATGCTATCCATTTGTTTTGATAAATTTTCAAACAAGCAATTACAACACTATTATTTAGTGCATCATCATATTTTTTATTATTATCTTTAACAAACCGTATAGAATTTACAGCAATATATTTTTAATGTAAACAATTTATCTTACCAATTAATTAATAATAAATTAATTTTTTTCAAAATTAATATTTTAATTTATTGGCAACAAAATAGAATTTTTGCTAAACAAATAATTTATATATTGAAAATTTTTATATTTTGAATTCTGTAAAAATAAAAGATAATCCGATTAATATAATTTTTACCGAATTAAACATTTTCATCGTTTATGAAATAAAAGGTGAGTAAGTAGCACAGACTTGTGCTGTTGATCTATTATACTTAATTTATATGGGCTTTTTTCTATTCAACTAGTTTGTATTTTAAAATGCAAACAAAGATTAATTTATGAGTTTTTGTTTGTAATAAATTATTTAACCTTAAGAGGAAAAATGTTACACATATTATCTCACATATATAAAATTTAATTAATTTTTATTGGAAGAATATTGTCCCTTTTAGCATAATAAATTCTGCCTTTATTACGAGATTAAATTTTTAAAACAAATAAAGCATATATCTACAACAATGATAGTTTATTTATTAACATACAAGGAATTTAGGATTTAAAAATGCTTATCATGAAGTTAAATGGCCTTATTTATTTATTTATTTATTAATTTTACAGAAAAAATTATTGCATTTAGCAATAAGACAACAGTTTTACTAAACACGCAATAATTTTATTAATTCATAATGGATTCCGTAAAATATTCTTCAATTTCCAATTTAAATATATACTCAAATATAAATTTAAATATATACTTAAATATAAATTTAAAATATATACTTAAATATAAATTTAAACCAAACTCAAATGTAATCATATCAGAAAGAAAAATTCTATTTGAGATGATTTCAAAATTTAACTGAATATTAATATTTTATGTTTATTAATACAGCGATTAATAGTTTAAATAATAAGAATTTACATTCAGTTTTGAATAATGTATAATTCAGTATTTTAAATAATACGTAAAGATATTATTAAAAACAATAAATATATGACTTCAAAAATATAATGATTTGCTGCTAAAATGATCAAAACAAATTATTTCTAAAAATATTTATTGAGAATATTTTAAAATATTCTGTATAAAAAACTTATGATTAAATCTATAAGGATAACTGAATTCGATTAAAAACAAATATTTATAAGACTATTAAAACATCTTAATATTAATTGATTGAAATTTATGAAAAAAATATTAAATTTGTAGTGATTAAAAATTATATGTAAATACGTAATATCATACATTTTTAATTAAAATATTAAATAATAGGAAAATAAAAGTATATTTAATCTTTAAAATACAGTTCTTATTTATAATTTAATTTCTTTTCTTTTAAAGTGATTAAAGAAAATAAATTGATTCTTATCTATTACACTATATGATTTTATTTGGTAAATTTTTATAATAACATGCAGTATAAAAACAAAATAATCAAAATTAATGTTTGATATTATTTTTAGAACATATAAATAACTCAAGATAGAAGCAAAAAATATCTAATTATCTTGTTATTTAAAAATAAAAGACATTTTTTCAAACATAAATTATTATTTAATCCTATATATTCCCCAATTTCCATTAAAAAACAATTATAATAAAATGTATACTGAATTTTTAATTTTTCTTCATGAAAAAAAAAAAAAAAAAAAAAAAAATTCGTACGAACATTCGTTCAAAAATAAGAAAATAAATTTTTATTTTTTATTTTTTTACTATTTAATCATATATATTCCACAATTTTTTAAAAAGCAATAACAACAAAATTACTAAATTTTTCATTTTCCTTTAATAAAAAACAAATTAGTCTTTTATTTCCTTCTGCATATTTATTTATGAGTTCATAATATTTTTTTATAAAATAATAAACGAGTAAATTTTCAGAATAAATAATCTTTATTTCCAGATTAATATCAAATCAGGTTAACTTATTATTTTTTAGAACACATAAATAACACAAGACGAAGCAAAAAATATCTAATTATCATTTTATTTAAAAATAAAAGACATTTTTACAAATATGGATTATTATTTAATCATGTATATTCCACAATTTCTATTAAAAAACTATAATAATAAAATTACTAAATTTTTCATTTTTCATTACTAAAAAAATAAATTAATCTTTTATTTACTTATGTATATTTATTTCTGAGATCATAATATATTTTTATAAAAAATAAACGACTAAATTACCAAAATAAATAATCCTTATCACAACCAGATCAATATCAAATCAGGCTAACTTAATATTTTTAGAACATATAAATAACTTAAAGAGAGAAGCAAAAAATATCTAATTAACGTTTCATTTAAAAATAAATGACATTTTTCAAATATAAATTATTATTTAATCATGTATATTCCAAATTTTCATTAAAAAACAGTAATAATAAAATTTACAAATAATTTTTCATTTTTCTTTATTAAAAACAAAACAAATTAACTTTTATTTACTTATGTATATTTATTTATGAGTTCATAATATTGTTTTTTTATAAAAATATAAACGACTAAATTTGCTGAATAAATAATATTTTTGACTTCCAGATCAATATCAAATCAGGTTAACTTATTATTTTTAGAACATATAAATAACTCGAGAGAGAAACACAAGATATATTTTTTATTTAAAAATAAATGAAATTTTTCAAATATAAATTATTATTCAATCATGTATATTGCACAATTTCCATTAAAAAACAGTGATAATAAAATGTATACCAAAGTTTTCATTTTTTTTTTATTAAAAAAAATTAATCTTTTATTTTGTTATTTTTATTTATTTCTGAGATTATATTTGTTATAAAATAATAAATGGCTAAGTTTGTAGAATAAATAACCTGGTTTGATATTGATCTAGCTATGATTGACCTCAAGAGAGAAGCAAAAAATGTCTAATTATCATTTTATTTAAAAAATAATTGACATTTTTCCTAATATAAAATTATTTAATCATGTATGTTGCACAATCTCCATTAAAAAACAGCGATAATAAAATTTACACCAAATTTTTTAATTTTTCTTTATTAAAAACCAATTTAATCTTTTATTTCTTATGTAAATTTATTTATAGTTTTTTATAAAATGATAAACGAGTAAATTTGCAGAATAAATAATCTTTATCACATCCAGATCAATATCAAATCTGGTTAACTTATTATTTTTAGAACATATAAATAACACAAGACAGAAGTAAAAAATATCTAATTATCTTTTTTATTTAGAAATAAATAACAGCTTTTTCAAATATAAATATTAATTTATGTATATTCCAAAATTTTCATTAAAAAACAGTAATAAAAAAATTTACAAATAATTTTTCATTTTTCTTTATTAAAAACAAAACAAATTAACTTTTATTTACTTATGTATATTTATTTATGAGTTCATAATATTTTTTTTATAAAAATATAAACGACTAAATTTGCAGAATAAATAATCTTTATCACATCCAGATCAATATCAAATCATCTTAACTTATTATTTTTAGAACATATAAATAATTAAAGAGAGAAGCAAAAAATAAATAATTATCATTTTATTTAAAAATAACTGACATTTTTTCAAATATAAATTATTATTTAATCATGTATATTTCAAAATTTTCATTTAAAAACAGTAATAATAAAATGTACAAATAATTTTTCATTTTTCTTTATTAAAAAACAAAACAAATTAACTTTTATTTACTTATGTATATTTATTTATGAGTTCATAATATATTTTTATAAAATACAAAACGACCAAATTTGCAGAATAAATAATCTGTATCACATCCAGATCAATATCAAATCAGGTTAACTTATTATTTTTCCTGATTTCCTACGTTAAAAGCTACTGTTTCCCTTGCATAAAAAAAAAAAAGATGATGAACAAAGAATCATAAATGCAACACAAAAAATACAAATCTTAAAAAGAAATGAATCTTTCTTAATTATTAATGGCATAATTAATTTAGATCCACAATTAATCACTTTAAGTAAGTTACACGTTTTTTTCACGCATTTTTTTCCTACAGTATGTACAGAAAGAATGCTACAACAGCAATAAAAATAAAGTGTATCCTAAGTTAATTTCAAATTTTTGTCGCGCAGACTGTGCATTTCTTTACCTCATTAAAACGGTCTAATTAAAAGATCGCAACTAAGATAATTTAATGAAAGTTTCGTTCTTGGAAAACAGAGTTTTTGTTATTGTTGTTGTTGTTGTTGTTGATGTTGGTCCTTTGTTTCATTTAAGTAATTCTCACACAAAAACATCGGGGGAAAAAATCAAACGCGATTCTATTGCTTTAAGTTTATCTATGTTTTGTCTAAAGAAAACTTTAATTGCAATAGAAGTTGCTGTAATGTTTGCGGTGCGTAAAAATATTTTTTTTAAAGATATTTCGTAAGAGTTATATTTAGAATCTTTTTTTTTTTCTTCAGATAAACAATTTTTTTTTTTTTTGATTAATTAAGATATTTTTTTTTTTTAGAAATAAAACTATTTAAAACAATTTAATTTTAATTTTAGCATTATTTTATTATATTTATCTAGTTTATACGTGTGAGTAAACTATGCTTTATTGAGTTGTATTGTATTTAAGAAGTTTTTTATTTTCTCTATGGAACTCATGAATAAACTATAAAAATGTGTGAACAAATTGTGATCCTCCATATTACATACATAAAATATTCTGTTTTCCCGGTTTTAAATCATTTTTATAATTAAAGTATCAAAAACTTAATTTATTTTGTAAAAAATAATACGTTTTGAGTTTGCAATTTTAGGTGATTAGAGCCTTTTAGCTCATGAATTGGTGAAACTATATATAAAGAAATTTTTGATCCATATTATTTCCATATTATATACATAAAATAATAAATTTTAGGTTGTAAATTATTTATATAATTAGAGCATAAAAAAAAAAATTATTTTGTAAAACAAGTAATATAAAAAAAAAAAATTTAAGTCAATTTCTACGTTTTTTCACTATATTGCAGAAAGTCCTTTATAAATAATTTCATTAATTTTTTTAAATTGATCTGGCGCCATCTATTGGTAGATATATGCAACTAAGATCTAAAAACTGAAATTAGTTATTTAAATTTAATTACAGAATTAATATTTGAAAAAAACTGTATTAACATTCAATGTCATCCACTACAAGTTCAAAAATTTATTTGAACTTGAGTGGATGAATAAAAATTATTTTATGAACGATTGAAAATTTGAACAAGATATATATAGGGAGAGTGTGAACTAAAAGAAGGAATTGAAAATATGATACGTTGGTAGTTTGCAATTTTAGGTGATTAGAGCTTAGCTCGTGAATTGGCGAAACTATACATAAAATTTTGATCCATATTATTTCCATATTATATACATAAAATAATAAATTTTCTAGGTTGTAAATTATTTATATAATTATAGCATAATTTATTTTGTAAAAAAGTGATACTTGGGCAGTTTGCAATTTTTAGGTGATAGAGCTTTTTAGCTCATGCATTGGTGAAACTTTATATAAAGAAATTTTGAAAACATATTATTTCCATATTATATAGATAAAATAATACATTTTCTAGGTTTTAAATCATTTATATAATTAGAACATCACAAGCATAATAAATTATTTTATAAAAAAAATAATACATAGTGATATTGCAACTTTTATTAGATGTAGGTAACATTTTAAAATCTAAACTATTGTATTCTTGTCTATCCATAAATTTACAACAAAAGATTTTTTTTGTTTTTTTAATTATATTGTAAAAGAAAAAAAAATAGAGAGAAATGTATCTTTTGAAATTAATTGCAGCAAATTTAAAATTTAAATAGAAAAATTACGTAAACAAGAATCATAATTGTATACAAGTATATTAAATTAATACAATTGATAAATATTACCTGTTAATTCTGTATCGGCCATATATGTAGTTAATAATTATAAACATAAATCAACATGCTACTAATTGCGCATAGTTTGAAATAATGTTCAAATATATTATTCGTAATGCTTATTAAAAATTATGTATATTATTTTTAATTTCTGCTTATATTAAAATATTTTCAAATTATAATAAGATGGAAGTCAAAATTTTCTGAACAGATTGTAACAGTTTAATAACTTTCACATATAATTGCGGTTAATTTTCAGAGAAAATAGCTACGTTGAAAATTTGAAAAATATTTTATATCTATACTATTTCTAACACATATAATTTACTTGCAATAATCATAATAAGTTTTCAAATTAATTACGTGCATATTTCTAATGAAATCCTGTTCAATTGCAGAAATTATTTTATAATTATTTCTTCCTTATTATATAATTAATATTAATAATATTTCTCCCTTAGTGTATATACAACTTAAAAATCATTACTCCGTAGCTTTCTCAATATATATGTTAATATTTTGAAGTAATATAATGTTAATTGCTTTTTGATTTATTTCGTAGAAATAGATTTAATTTTTTTCTTATTAAATACTAAAATATTCATTAACTTCATAGATTTTAATTTAAATGTTTTTTTTTTTTTTTAATACACATTATATTTATTTTATAATAGAATTTGTGTTAAGGAGCAACAAATCACAAATAATTACATGAAAATGCTTTAATTTTAAAAGCATTATTTTGACAAGGTTAAATAATAGCAAATTAAAATATAGGAAATGCAAATGAATATGCAAATCATATAATTTAAAATAAGGGAGTAACCAAGTTGTACATTTTTTTAGTTGTAAGTACCAGATTAGAATTAAAAATTTTTACTCGGACATAACATTAATTCGAACAATCAATGCATTCATAATTAATCATATTTTTCCATTTGAAAAGAGAAAATAATTGAAATTATTTTTAAATATATTAAAATTAGAAAATATGAATGCATCTCATTTCGTTATCTGTGGGTTACCAATCCAATGAATATATTTCCATTAGCATCATAATAACAAAGAGAAAAAAAGTAGAAATTACATTAGCGTGTTTGAATAATGTCATTGCATAAATATGCCTTCGGCATTTCTATGATTCTGAAAAATTATTCAATGAAATACTAAACTTTTGTTGTATTTAATGACTTTCTTTTCTTTCTTCTTAATTTGGATGAGGAATTCGCCTCTTTAATTAGTAAAACTAATTTATTTTATTCCGTTTCTTTTTGAAATAATTAACGAAATTACGTCTTTAAAAAACTGAATTTTAATATATCTGCGAACTACTACTCAACATCATTTATGGTTCGAAATCAATGTGAGTTATTTTTCTTACTTCCTCATTATTTCATGGAGCAAGAGTTTTATATTATTTTAGAGTAATGTTATTTATTATATTATGCCATTTAGTTTTTAATTAAAATCATTAATGATTGCAAATTACTACTATTCATATCATTTAAGATTACAAATCAGCGTGAGTTATTTTTACTTCAATATTATTTCATAAAGCAAGAACTCTATATTATTTTAGAGTAACGTTATTTACTATATTATACCATTTAATTTTTAATTAAAATTTATTACTACTAACATCATTTATGATTGCAAATCAATGTGAGTTATTTTTCGTATTTCGCCATTATTCCATGGACCAAGAATTTTACAATATTTTATAAAGTTATTTATTATATTATACCATTTATATATTAATTAAAATTTATTATTACTCAAGTTCATTCATGATTGCAAATTACTACTACTCAATATCAATTATGATTGCAAATCAATGTGGATTATTCTTTGTACTTCGTCATTATTTCATGCAGTAAGAATTTTATATTATTTTAGAATAATGTTATTTATTATATTATACCATTTAATTTTTAATTAAAATTTATTACAACACAAAACCATTTATGATTGCAAATCAATGTGAATAATTTTTCGAATTACATCATTATTTCATGCAGCAAGAATTTTATATTATTTTAGAGGAACAGCATTATTTATTATATTAAACCATTTAATATTTAAATAAAAATCGTTTAAAAGTCATTTAATGGAATTTAAACTCTTAGAAATAAAAATAATTTTTAGTATTAAGGATTTTTGCGATATATTCTTTAAAATACTTTTTATTATCCTTATATAGTGAATGTTATTAGATTTTTGATATAAAAATAAAGAGATTAAATATTTATTTCCAAATGGCAAGTTCAAAATATTGAACAACTATCTATTATTGAGGAATCTATTGCAAATTATTCTAATTTAATAAATATAAGATTTACCCAAAAATAGGTTTTCCAAGGGCCGTAAGAACACATAAGACCATTTATAGGAACATATACAATAAATGTTAAGCTAGTGTACCATTTTTTCATCACGAAAATTGATACACTTGTCATACAGTAGGATCAACTTTCGTAACCTTTATCGTAGATGTCTGCCACCTTAGATAGTGTGTGACACCAACGATGAATATATTCGTCACTTTGAAAAATGGTCACCGCATAAGAACTTTTTGAGGTGTTAGAAAACTGTGATCTTTTGGGGACGAGAAATTTTTTTAAATAAATACGGCAAAGTGAAATATTACCTTAATAAATTTATAATTTATATTGGTAGAGATAATCGCCAATTCCTAATTCTATAGAATATCATACATTAATTTTGATTGTAAAGAATTCCGTGCAGCATAAAATTCTGGTTTAGAAATCAAATATTAGATATGATTATAAGTGAATGTTTTTTTAATAGGAAAATCAACTAAAAAAGGAAATTTTTAATTGAAACGTATTATAGAATACAAATTTATATACCAAATATACAAATTATATACAAATGTATATACAAATTATATTAATTACAAATTAAATATATAATACAAATATACAAATTATATACAATTTATATACCAAATTTATATACCAAAAAAAAAAATAATAATAATTGTTACAAATGTTTTTCTGCGCATTAGATCAAAATAATAAGTTGATGCAGTTAATGCAGTTAGTTGGAACATACAAGTTGGTTGAGCCAACAAGTTAACAAGAAATTAATCATGTATCCACTTTTTAATATGTTGATCATGAATAACAGTAATTGGAATAGATGGTCTAAATAATATTTAAGATATTACAGTATATCCATTTTTGTATGTTGATCATCAGCAAGCAATGACAGTAATTGGAACAGATGATCTAAATGATATTCCCTTAAGACAGTATAGTATGTCCAAATTTTTATATGTTGATCATGAGCAAGCAATGAAAGTAATTGGAATAGATGATCAAAATGATATTTCGTTTTCAGACAGTAACATCAACTTATTTAAATACAGAATACTGAATTGGCCATCCTACTCCCTAAATGCAACAATAGAGACGACGCTGACAAACGTTTCGAATTCACAATGGGTATTTATGGCTGACACATGTGACAAATATAAACTACCTCGCCATCTCACTACACGCACTGTAACTCTGTGATGATACGGGTATTTACTGCAGTCAGAGGCAATAGCGTATTAGCTTCCATCAAACAACGCGACAATGCGGTCGTTTCCCAAACCTAAGTGCAATACTACCTGAAAGCCCCTAACAACAACGCTACGCCTGCAGGAATTCGCAAAATCTGTCTCTGAAATCAAAAACTAGCCATGAAAGAGGTACTGCTGAGGCAAATTTGTTGTAGACAATGATAATCAAGGATACACGCCGGTCTCCCTAATTGTCTAGATTAGTCCAGAGAACAGGTTAATTGTACATTTGGTCACTGCGTCCTGTATCATGCCCACAATGGACTATTAGCATAGCAATGACGTGGACAATAATTATTTGCGTCTATTCACCCGTGCAGTATTGGATGGATGTAATCTCTGTAGGAGTGAACGGCTGTACTGTTAGTTGGAATTGTAATCAGGATTGATATGCCCCCATTGTTAATTGATATGTATAAATTTCAAAAGCATGTGCGATGATGAAAGGGAAGTTGAAGGATATTGTGTGGATTGTAACTTTGAATAATTACGTGGTTTGGTGTTATGTGGAATTTCATTTGCAGTATAAGTAAATTTCATTTCAGTATATTTTATTAAAATTTATTCTATGCTTGTCAGAATAATTAAAAATGAAAATGATTTTTTTTTAATTTTTTTTTGTTTTATTGTTGTATTAAAATGTGTTTTGAATCAAGAAGCTATGTCCTCGTATAATTTTTTTGTTATATATTTGATATCTTTATGTAATTATCTAATTACAAAAGTAAATATCACTGAATCCTTCTTTTATATATGAATCCTCCTTTTTATTATGAATCCTTATATATATACTAGTTTCAATATATGAAACTTTTGTTTTCATATATTGAAAACTTAAATCGTAAAAAGCCTGATTAATGTGACTTTTTTTTTATTTATTTAATTAAATAACAGTATTCACAGAAGACAATTAATGCAAACGTAAATTTTCAGTATATTATGATTACATCAATTCAGCTTCAGTCTAATTATTTGTCGAAAATAGGCCTTCAGTTTTACTTCATGCTTTAAATAAATTCTTTTTAAATTATCATGAAAATTAGTTATATCTACAAATTCAAAGTAAAAAATGAAACATTTCGAAATATTTTATTTACATGTACTTTCAACTTGATAGTACCTTAAACTTACAATTATCATAATCGCAATAACATGAAAGTCATGTAAAAACTACTTTTTACATTTTCAAAGTTTGTTTATATCTTTAGTTTCCACAGTATTTACACGAATAATTTTCTCAAATATTTGATATATTTTCTTTTCAGTTCCACCAGGGAACCTGCCATCTTAGATGAAGAAGGTGTTCAAGTAAAGGACTTATAGGACCCTATAACGAAGGATGCCTTGTTGCTTGTTTGTGAATCAATTGAGGTACTTTCATATTCATTTAGTTTTCTTTTTCTTCATTGTAATTTAAATTTAACATTCAATATTTATAAATAGAATTTATTATTTATGTATTTAAACATCTATTTTTAAGGTAATCATTTGTAAGATTAAATAAATCGCTTTATATCCCAAATTCCATATAAAACTCACTATCTCATGCAAAAATCAGTATAATAAAAAAATAAGAAAAAAACGAAATATTTTCAAAACCTTGATAAATAAATAAAAACGAATAAATAAAGTTATCTGAGATCTAATTATTTTTCCTCAACAAATATATTCAAAAGATAGCAAAATCAGAGAATTTGAAGTATTTAAGATGAATTAACTAAAATTAACTTAAAGAAATTCATTAATTGACATATTAGAAATTTAAAATGATTAAAGATTATTAATAAATTTCTTTATTTTTATATTTAAATACTAAAAACTACATGATTTCAATTATTTGTTATAATTCAGCTTTTAAAGACTTCATTGTCAATTTCATAAAATGCGTATTTATAAAACAAAGTATCTTTAGAATAAAGTTTCACGTTTCAACAAGTAAAATAAGATGTAATAAATACTTATGTTAAACTATTAAACTCATGAAATTAAAAACATAGACTAATATGAAATGAAAATATACAAAAACTTTCAAAACAGTTTTCAAACATATATATGAAACATACTTAATGAGATCTCTTTGTCACGAAAAAATGACAATGCTAATTATACAGCATATCAAAAAGGTACTTGATTGCTAATATCCTATGACAAGAATTATCCAACAAACAAATTTGCCTAAACTGATTCAATGGAAAATAATCTAATAATTAATGTCTGAGGTAATCCTAGAGACAAAAAGCTTTTTGATGCCATGATACGTATCACGCAGTGATTCTGTCTCCTGTCACTGAATAACAATGACTGGCAAAGCAAAGAATAACAAATTATCGGTGCCATGGATACTTTGATTTTTCAACACAAAAGAAGCCTTTTGTTTGAGGAATAAAAGTCAAATGATGTGTTATTAAAATATTTAACTTCGAATCATAATCACTATAGTGATATGTTTCAAAACTATAAAGTTTTTCATCATTACTACTTTTTTTTACAATTTTCGTAAATTCGAAACTTGTACTTTATATCTTGGCCAAATTATAATGTGCTTTAGCTAATTTTCGAATGGACGAGAGTTCTATTCAAAAACTAACTTTAATCTCAATACTTTTATTCATCAAATACAGTTCTGAGTATATTATATTGAAAACAAAGTTCTGATGTAAAAATTCATTTTTAATTAGACCATCAGTAATTATTTGTATCGTGATTGCTACCAATCATTTTCGGTTCACATATTCAACTATTGATCGCGACTATGATGTGCTTCTAAATAGTTCTTTGGGGGATATGCTTTGATCTTTCCTGGGGGTGTTTTCATGTGCTACACAATTATAAACTAGTTTATACCCTATTTTTTGAAAAGTATTTATGTTATTTTGAGATTTTTTAAGACTTGCAAAATTCTGCTTTAGATTTTAAGTGTGGAACAATGTCATCAAGAAATGATGAAATAAAAAAATATATATGCATGCAGAAATTAAAAGGTTTTTTTTCACTATCTGATGATATATAGATTATTTTTGAATTAAACTATTTATTTCCACATAAAAATGAAATTTACTTAGATGTTTTAAATTGAAATTAAAAATGAAGAATGGATTTTTTTTTGTTATTTGGAAATGAATTCGTAAGCCCTAAACAAAATTCATTCACTGTATCCATTAAAGAAAAACCTTATATAGTAATCTATAAAAATTACGTGGTATAGCTCATAAAACCTTTACTTATCTTACAAAAAGAAATATTCAAGAGTAAAATCAATATTTCTTGATATATAGATACTGGGTCTTCTCCCATCTTGCATAACACTACATGTAACTTATAAACAATTATAATCTCTAAATTAGTCTCGATCATCAGTTAATTTGGCTGTTCTGTCCTAGAATTTCCTCAATTAAATGTTCTATCCTAGAATTCCAAAATGAATATTTTTAAATTATTTTCCATGAAGGAAAACTACAAAGGCAAAAAGTCCTAATGCTAAATAATAATATGATTAATATAATGGTATTCTGTCCTGTACCTAATAGCATGTTGTGGAATTTCACTATCGCTTTTTGAATATTTTCGTATATTTTTTACATGTGGCGCTGAAATATAAGTTAGTTTTTCTAAAGAAGTTTTCCTTGTGGAACATAAATCTTCAATTGCTGCACTTTGATAAATTTTAAATTTGTTTATTTGTCAAAATTCAACAACAAACTACCAAATGGTAATTCATGAAGACTTATGGCCAAAAAGGGTGGTAGGAGCGTGCATTGTAATTACAGCTTTCAGAGAATATGATACTATAGTAATACTTGCATTTGAAACATATTTTGAAGTTTCTTCAAGTTTCATACTTTGATAACCCTTATTTCTTCACAGAATATTTAGCATATTGAACAGCTTTTAGTGAAAGCTTATCTTCCAAATTGCTGGGGTGCATTACAATATTACTTTCAGAGAGATAATGGTTGTAACAGTTCGTATAATAATTTCTCATCGACATTCGACAGTGCATTTTGAAACATTTCGAGACCGTATCCCACACGGCATGCAAAGTATGTGTGCTTACACTTATGATTTCTGAAACGTTTTAGCCTCCCCTCTATATCAGTTTGGATTGATGTGATATACAAAGTTTTTCTATGTTGCCCAACTTGAAAAAAATATAGTATATTTCAAATTACAGCTAGTTCATTGAAGATAATGCTTTCAGAGAGATGGTGATTGTAGCAGCGTGCGTGTTAATTTCAAACTGACAGTTTGATTAACTGTTAGAAATTTTCCCTGCCGTATACCGCACGACACGCAAATAAGAAAACTACTCCTTACAAGGTCATTTAATCTTTCCTTCCGTCTACACCAGTCTGGATTGCTGTGGTAGACGAGATTTCTCCCATTAATAAATAAAAAGATCAGATATGTTTTTCTTTAACATCTGGTAACGGACAGTTTAATTTGAACTGAATTATTAATAAAGATTAGTCAGTCAAAAAAATGGAAAATATACTTCAACTATGTAACAAGCGTTCATGCGTGAGAGTTTTCCATTCTTTAAAACACGTTAATCAACTTCTAGCGCTTAAACAAGCTCCATTCAATGTGTCACATATAACTGACTAAGAGGTAAATTTATTCATGAATCTCTAAATATGAAATGACACAGCAGATAACCGAGTGCATAAAATTTTCAGGAGGAAAAAAAAAAAAAGGCCAAGTGTAGTAAGCCTAGAAAAAAAGATGACTGTCTCTCCTTCTTCCACCTTGCATAACGTCATATAAGTTTAGGGGCTAAGGACAGAGATCCAACGTCTAAATGACTCCCGGCCGCCAATTAACTTCGAGGAAATCTCTTCGTGGAATTTTTTTTTTCTCGTCCAACTTAATTATTTTTTAAATCCCATTTCCGTGCAGAAGAGGTTACGTGCGCAACGAACCATATGATTGAAGCGTATTAACTTCACCCTTTTATGGCTGGTCACGGGTATGTGGTTTATCCTATCTGGGTATCAGTCAAGAGAAAGAGGAGGGCAGCGGCTACAAAAAGTGAAAAGAAAGGTTTGAGATCAAATAACGGTTATTCGTGATTAATTCTTGATATTTTTTTCTTACTTCTCGTTCCCTCAAGAATTACTTTAATTGCTTCTTCCTGAGAAGAAAGAAATGGGAGGAAAACGTTGCTGGAGATTTCAGAAATAAAAATATTGGTAGGAATAACGGCGAATGACGTAGCGTTAAATTAAACGCTTGTTGTACGTAGGATGTTGTGGCTTTACAGCTTCAGCTGAGTAAGTATAAATGCATGCATTGTATAATTTACGTATTTATGGTAGAGCGCTATTTAAAAAAACCTTTTCATAATTTAGATTCCGTAAAATGGGTTTACGGCAAAAAGATTTTTAAGTAGAAAAATATTTTATGTAACCTAATTTTTTATAAATTTAATTTAAAATATTTGTTTTGTTTTTTTTGTAACGCAAGAAATACTGGGATTAAATCTGCAACTCAAACAACAGCTGGTTTGAGTTGCAGATACTGCTTTCAGAGATATTGCGATTGCAACAATGCGGGATAGCTTCAAACTGATAGTTTTGAATTATGTTAAAAAATTTTCCATACCTTATACTAAACGACACGCAATGAAAGAATACCACTTCTTACAAGGTCATCTAATTTTCCTTCCCCTTTACACCAGTCTGGATTGCCGTGGTAGACGGGTACTCTCATATTCATCAATAAAAGATCAGATATGTTTCTTTAAAAATTAGTAACAGACAGTTTATTTTGAACTGAATTATTAATATATCTTAGTCAGTCAAAAAAAATACTCTTCAACTATGTAACAAGCGTTCATGCGTGCGAGTTTTCCATTCTTTAAAATACGTTAATCAACTTCTAGCGCTTAAACAAGCTCCATTCAATGTGTTACATATAACTGACTAAGAGGTAAATTTATTCATGAATCTCTAAATATGAAATGGCACAGTAGATAACCGAGTGCATAAAATTTTCAGGGAAAAAAAAAAAGACCAAGTGTAGTAAGCCTATTAAAAAAAGATGGTTCTTGTCTCTCTTCTACCATCTTGCATAACGCCATATAAGTTTAGGGGCTAAGGACATAGATCCAACGTCTAAATGACTCCCGGCCGCCAATTAACTTCGAGGAAATTCTCTTCGTGGAATTTTTTTTTCTCCTTCGTCCAACTTAATTATTTTTAAATTCCATTTCCGTGCAGAAGAGGTTACGTGCGCAACGAACTGTATGATTGAAGCGGATTAACTTCACCCCTTTATGGCTGGTCACGGGTATGTGGTTTATCCTATCTGGGTATCAGTCAGGAGGAAGAGGAGGGCAGCGGCTACAAAAGTGAAAAGAAAGGTTTGAGATCAAATAAGGGTTATTCGTGATTAATTCTTGATATATTTTTTTCTTTACTTCTCGTTCCCCTCAAGATTTACTTTAATTGCTTCTTTCTGAGGAGAGAAATGGGAGGAAAAAACGTTGCTGGAGATTTCAGGAATAAAAATATTGGTTGTAGGAATAACAGCGAATGACGTAGCGTTAAATTAAACGCTTGTTATACGTAGGATATTGTGGCTTTACAGCTTCAGCTGAGTAAGTATCAATGTGTGTATTTGTATAATTTACGTAGTTATGGTAGAATGTTATTTAAAAAAAAAAAAGAAAATATTTAATAATTTAGATGTCCTAAAATGGGTTTATGGCAAATGGATTTTTAAGTAGAGAAATATTTTATGTAACCTAATTTTTATGGGTATTTAAACTTTTTGTTTTTATTTTTAACTCAAGAAATACTGGGATTAAATCTGCATATCAAATATCGGCTGGTTTAAGTTGCAGATACTGCTTTCAGAGATATTGCAATTTCCACAATGTGCGGGATAGCTTCAAACTGATAGTTTTGAATTCTGTTAACATTTTTCTATACCTTATACCAAAGGACACGCAAAGAAGGAATGCAACCTCCTACAAGGTCATTTAAACTTCCCCCTTCCGTTTACACGAGTCTGGATTGCTGTGGTAGACGAGATCTCTCAAATTAATAAATAAAAGATCAGATATGTTTCTTTAACATCTGGGAACAGAATTATTAATAAATCTTAGTCAGTACAAAAAAATAGAAATATCCTTCAACTATGTAACAAGCGTTCATGCGTGAGAGTTTTCCATTCTTTAAAACACGTTAATCAACTTCTAGCGCTTAAACAAGCTCCATTCAATGTGTCACATATAACTGACTAAGAGGTAAATTTATTCATGAATCTCTAAATATGAAATGACACAACAGATAACAGAGTGCATAAAATTTTCAGAAACAAAAAAAAAAAGACCAAATGTAGTAAGCCTATTAAAAAAGATGATTCTGTCTCTCTTTCTTCCACCTTGCATAACGTCATATAAGTTTAGGGGCTAAGGACAGAGATCCAACGTCTAAATGACTCCCGGCCGCCAATTAACTTCGAGGAAATTCTCTTCGTGGAATTTTTTTTTTCCCCTTCGTCCAACTTAATTATTTTTTAAATCCCATTTCCGTGCAGAAGAGGTTACGTGCGCAACGAACCATATGATTGAAGCGTACTAACTTCACCCTTTTATGGCTGGTCACGGGTATGTGGTTTATCCTATCTGGGTATCAGTCAAGAGAAAGAGGAGGGCAGCGGCTACAAAAGTGAAAAGAAAGGTTTGAGATCAAATAACGGTTATTCGTGATTAATTCTTGATATTTTTTTCTTACTTCTCGTTCCCCTCAAGACTTACTTTAATTGCTTCTTCCTGAGTAGGAGAAATGGGAGGAAAAAACGTTGCTGGAGGCTTTCAGAAATAAAAATATTGGTGGTAGGAATAACAGCGAATGACGTGGCGTTAAATTAAACGCTTGTTGTAGGTAGGATATTGTGGCTTTACAGCTTCAGCTGAGTAAGTATAAATGCATGTATCTATGTAAATTACGTATTTATGGTAGAGGGTTATTTAAAAAAAGAACATGTTTCATAACTTATATTTCGTAAAATGGGTTTAAGGTAAATGGATTTTTACGTAGAAAAATATTTAATGTAAAAGTAAATTTAACCAGGTATTCAAACTATTTGTTTTTACTTTTAAAACAAGAAATAATGGGATTACATTAATGAAACGTCAATATATTTTTGCGTTTTAAAGTTCCGGGTATTTCGAATAGCTAGTCGTAGATTCAGCTTTATTGAGAGTAAACTATGGGTAGAATCTGCTTTCTTTCGCATCCATTTTATCGCAGTAATTTTATGCGAACATTCCAACGAATGGCATTTTTGAGGATTCGCTCTGTCCTTCGGTGTAAACAAAAGGATTTATCTTCTTATTGTTGATTTTTACCATCCTCTGCATAAACAAGGCTTTCGGTTTTCTATCGCTTTGTCGGTTACTGACAAAAATTCATAAATTAACGACTAACAACTTCAGCAACAAAATAATTTTAGAGATATCTATGTTTTCTCAAATTATTTGCTAAGATTTAAATTTCGTAATTTAAATTATGAAAATGTAAAATTAGGTGATTACTTATAAATTTGAACTATATATATTTTGCAGATATACTTACAATTGTCTGATATTAAGACAAATAACATATTCATCTATGTATCGTTTATTTATTTGCATGAATAGTTTTATCTCCGGCCATGAATTGATGTACCAAGTCGTTAGGTTGTTTCTTCAGTATATTTTCTAAATTTTATACAGTAAGACATATAAAAGTTTACATATTTATATAATAATATATTTTAAATATAATTAATATTCATACGTATTTATATTTGAATCAATAAATGAAAATATATATTTCACCATGCAGCATTGCAAATAGGATAGAACTGTGGGCTTCTTGTTCCACCTTTTTATCACGAGCGGCCAACCGATGGGTAGTAACGAAAATATATGTTTTCCATAAAGACATTCACGCGTATTTACTAATTCGAGTGTCATATGGCAGTTAACCCGGAAAATTCCCAATAAACATAGCGTTTCCCCCAAACAAGTCTTTTCCCGCAATTTCCCCCAAAAAAACATAGCGTCCTGCAACTAAATTGTCTTGATTGTTATCATCATACACGGTCATACTTTTTCTGAATAACAATTTTTTTCTTTGTTTTTTATTATTATATTAAAGTGGTTCGCAATGGGGTCAGGACGTACTGGTGTGCCCTAGAAGATTTCCGGGTGCGGCCTATGGTATTCCACAGAAATATGTGCTCAGATATAAAAATAAATGTTACTTTTTATTGTATTCCCATTTAAGGATATATTTCGTTTCAAACAGTTGGTTGCTTTTATTTAAACTTTTTTTGGTTGCTTTATTTTCTTCTTTCTACATATAAAAGTCGTCAAATAGCAATAATGCGCCAAAGAAGGTTTCGAGAGTGGACAACTAACTTCCATGGTTGGGTGTCTTGCTATATGGAGCGCTAGCGTCTATGTGATTGTTATTGTTACAAAATTTGTCATTGCAGCTTCTGAGATTCCCTATATGTAGCAGTAATTTGTGGAGTTGACCATTTGGATATAAAACTGTGAGGCATTAGTAGCGGGTGATTATTTACAGTAATTTATATATAGTGCGCCTACAATTATTTATAGGTTTTTATATGTGTCCCGACTTCAAAATGTTTGAGAACCACCATTGTATTATCTTGCTCATAATCTAGCAAAATCATTTCTTTCCTGATTTACATAAAAAAATCTAAATAAATGGAGCAAAAATATTTTCTTGCCGAATATCTTTTTTTCCTTCTTTTAAAAAAGTAATATTTCCACACAATAGTCCCCCTTGATTAAAATTAATGCAAAAAAGCCAATTTATTTACAGACTTTTCGTTGTTAATGGATGTGAAACAAATCATGTGGTAAAGTATCTTACTTTCCATCAAAATTAAGCTCTAAATTATGCCTTTGCGTCGTAAATAAAAATATAAAGTATGATTTGTTATTGTTACACAGGGCAGATAAAAAGGGCATCATGTTTTCGAAAACAAACATATTTATCTTTGGATTTATGTTTAACAAAATGGCTGCAAGAAAATAATAAATAATACTTACTGTTTAGAAGTAATGGACTTAAAATATTTCTATTGAATAAACTAATAATAACACTACATAAATCTAAAGAAATATAATACATGTTTGAAAATAATAATAACACTACATATCTAAGATTGGCCTAAGAAATATAATACACGTATGAAAATAATAAATGTGCTTTTTATTCTATATCATTTAACTATGTAAATTAATTAGAAATGTTCGTCGAAAAGAAAATTCCAGGTTTTATTTTATCGTGCAATACATAAATTTTCATACACGCCTTACAAGAATACAAATCCACGTCTTATATGCATACTGATTCAGAATATATTCAGAATATATTCAGAACATATTCAGACATATTCAGAACATATTCAGACATATTCAGAACATATTCAGAAATTAATATCTTTTTAAACTAAGAGAATCAATTATTGTACGCCACATCTATTGAAATTTTATTAAAAATTTCACAATTTCAAATCTTTATATAATTTACTGTATTTTAATGCAATTATAAATTAATATGAATGTTAGGGATGATTATATCTTTTGGAATAATTTGATAATTTTTTGTTTTTAATGTATGATGCTTTCTTTTATTCTTTGTACGGAAATTTGATGCACTTTCCAATGTGAATCAAATATTTTATATATTGAATAATATCAAATAATTAGGTTTATATGTCTTTCTAAATTAATTTTACTCAATCCTCTGTTTAACTTCAAATAATCTTATTGGTCTCTTTGTTTGATTTAGCGCATTGATAGCAAATAATTCTTATTGAAGAATTTTGATATATCGTTACAGTGTTAACCATTAATAATCATGATAAATCTAACGCTAAATTTTAATTCTCAACCGTCACTAAAGTAATATTTATTTAGCTGAGAACATCAGATTACAAGATTCAATGTAAATAGATAATCAAGTTTAAGCAGAAACTTTATATTGTCTCTTTAATTGCAATTCAAATATTAAAGCATTAATAGTATATTATTTGCACTGAATAATTGTACTGAAAATAATGTATTGAAGCTGACACTCAATTTCAAAATAATCTCTTTTTTTTTTTTTATTAATTTATGCATATATGTGGGTAAAGGGTGACATACAAAGCAACGCGGCCAGTTATATTTGATAAAATACTTACACACAAATGTATCAAACAATTATTATCCTTGCTCTATAGTTATGCTATTGTGTAGAGTTATTTTTAGTCTCGCTTTATTCAAGCAAGTTGGTCCATAACTGTTGTTGGCATTTTTGGACAACCTCCAAATGTTTTGACGTTTAGAGCCCATGGCATTATGTTCCAAAGTTATTTACTAACACTTTGAAACATCATTGCTTAAGTAAAATCATTCCTGCTTCGAACTCCATTCATCAAAAGCAGTGCTGGCTTCTTTTATTTCTACACTGACTTCAAATCCAACGACTTTTATGTGATACAGTCCAAAAATTGTAAAGGGCTGTCTGGCCATACATTGAATTCGACGCTCCAGAACTTGCTAAAGCTTGCTGGAAGAAAGAAGACTTTTCGATAGGCGACATCTCACAATACTTGTCAAAGCAAGAATATTATTTCTATAGACAACTGTGTTGTGGTAATCCTCACATGGATGTATAAAGTATTATGCAGCAAGAAAATATCTGAAATAAATTTATATTGAAGTCTATTTTTCTGAATTGAATGATGTTGGAGATATAAATAATAATAATAATCTGAAAATGATTAAAAAACCATATTTTATTTGTATGTACTTAAAAGTGTATTTTTATCAATATACTTTTATTATGGAGCTGATCAAATTTTAAATTTCCAACATTTATGATGTCTTTTAATTGTCAAAGTATTTATTTCATTAAATATTAAGTGAATTCTGAATAAAATATCATTATCTATTTATAAAATTTGAAAAAAAAAAAAATCAATAAATCCTATTTGTCCTTACAAAAGATATTTAAGTGAAACAACCCTGTTTTAATTATTTTTCATTTTTTCTTGTTGCATAATATTTGGAAAATACTGACCTGAATAGAATATCTAAATAGAATATATAATAGAATATCTGATTTTTCAAAATTAAACAATATTTCTTCATGGAATTTCTTTAGCTCTATATATCTTCAGTATTAGAAATATCCTTTTTATTTCTGTATAATAAATGTTTTCAACTTAATTACGTTTTTATTTAGTTGTATTCTAAACGATAAATTTTAAATAAATTCTTCATTTCATTTAAATCATCCTCTTTAAGATTTTATGAAATATAATTTTTCGATGTACAAGATATGTAGTTTGGGCCAGATGGCCGAGTACTAGCGCTCTGGCGCTGTGTGCCATGGATGTTTGTAGTGTTTCGGAATCCACTTTAAACCGTTATCGGAGCACTTTAGCTGTAACTAAACTGAATCCACTTTAAACCGTAAACCGTTTTCAGAATCCACTTAGGTTCCTATCTAATATGATTGCAAAGCGTTGGGCATAGAACTGACAGCCCTACTCCGTCAAATGAATACATCACCTGTTTTGAAATCTGCCGGTCGATAGACGGCCTTAGAGCACCATGGTATTGAGCACATGAAGAAGACATGCTGTTTAATTTATCCAAACTCGCTCAATTATAACATTTAGTTAATAATGAAATTAAATTGTAAAGATATTTAAAAAGATTTGAAATGATCGTATAAAATTTCTCAGAAATATGCCTACTGCTTTTTAATTATTTAATGTTTCTACTTTTAGCATAAATAACTATCTTTTATTTGATTGCGTCTCGAATATTTCACTTCATTTTTTAAAACTTTATAAAATAACCTTTCTAGTTATAAAAGATCAAGATAATTACACTGCAATTTAATATTCATGTTATTTAGTATAGTTATAGAGAATAGTTTAGAAATCAAATTAGGTTTCGTAATGTTTGATTCGAAAAAAAAAAAAAATAGTTTATCTAATTCTTATCATAAATTTAATATATTCATTCTTAGAATATTTAACTTGAAAGATAGATATGTTTTTATTAAAAATTACCTCTCTTTCAGTTTCGTTTGATATGATTTTAATTTTCTGGAAAATAAACAGTCGAATATTTGATGTGTCTGATATATATACTGAATTTTTCCTCTGGAATAAATGGATTTTATTTTGTCTTAGTTTTTATGCTACAACAAATCCATGTTTAAATTCTCCTGAATAAAAAAATACAACGAGGAGCTGAACAAACATGACAGAACTCTTCTTTATACAAAGTAATGATGAATCAAGGCGAAATCCAGTCTGCAAATATTTATTACATTTGTTTGACGTAAGATTCTGGCCAGAGAAACAACTGTTCTTTCCATACCAACACACAAGATGCACAAACTGAAAAATCAAAACAGTAGTCTTGTGTCATCCAAAGTAATTTGAAAAAAAGAAAGAAGTTGCCCTGGTGGAGAGAGAACAAAAGGAATGTAAGTAAGAAGAAAGAAAAAAAAGAATTAAAGACACATCAGTAAGAAACTAAGTTTTCTGTGAAATGAAAATTGTTTTAAAAGTCTGACTGTCTTTCATATTAGACTGCACAGACTTCACTGAAGCGAGTATCGGCAAATATTAGTTTAACTCTAAGAGTGTATTGAAGGGAGTGCAATCTCTTGATATCTCTTCTAATATCTCCTTTTCTGTTTTTTTTTTCTTATATTATTTTTAACTTTTGATTCTTTTTTCTCTTGTTACCTTCGTTTTGAAGACTTTCTATTATTTAATTCCATGACTGTACTTGCTGCAGGGGAAAAAAACAGAAGAAAAGAAAAGAATTAAGAAAGAAAAAAAAAAAAAAGGAAAGAATTGAAAGGGAAAGAAAAAAATCGTAAAAACTCTTCTTGATTAAATCTCATTCGTCCGTTATTCTTCTATGCCCTTTGCAAAAACCATACTGTTGTAAGAACGTATTAGTACTGCCACTGTGGAAGTACTAACTTTTCGAGTTAGTTCGTTCTCTAAAATGTAATAAATGAGAAGAAATTTTTTTTCTTCTCGTCTGAAAATCTGAAAAGAAATGTGTACAGTAGAGTTTCATAGAGATAAGATTATGTTGGCTTGTAGAAAATAGGATGTTTTAAATCAATCTCGTTCTTATATTTGTCTCTCTAGAATTTTTTGTCTGAAGGACGTTTAATCTGATTTTGAAAAGATTTTAACTAAGTTTTTTGTGATGCTGTATAACATGAGCAAATAATTGAAAACAAAGTTGTATTGTTTAAAATCGTCAAAACAAAGTAATAACAGCAATTTCAGAAAATGTCATAAATATATTGAAACAGCAAAAATCGGCAAGTAGTTATAAATAACAAGAAAATTATTTTTAAAAATTTATTAAATTTTTTTTTTTTTATATAAATCAGATTTATTTTACTTTTTAAGGATCGTTTCTTTTTAATATACTATATTCATTTAATATATCGTCTAATATAATGAAATAAAATCCATTTTCCTAATTGCTACATTCACATTCAGTTTTCTTATTATAAAGAAATATAGATGTATCACATGTTCTTCTAAATAACTTTTAAAAAAAGTAAGATATAATTTCATCCCTGCAACAAAAGCCTAACAAATCATCTTATTTCAACATTTTTGAATTATTTTGCTACATTTTTAAAACAAACTTACGTTATTATACGTTACGAAATATTACGTTATCGTATCGCAAAATGTTTAAAACAGGCGATTACTGTTCATTTTACGATGCCCCTTTTTTCTTCGGAAAATGAGTATCATTGTATATTTCATGATTAACTTATTTTGCAATACAATGATTTCCAATTACCCTTCACAAATCTCCCTCCTTCCAAAAGAAAATGGCGTAGTCGAAATTTACCTTTTGTCTGCATCCGGAATATGAGTATCATTGTATATTTTATGATTAACTTATTTTGCAGTACAATGCTTTCCATTTGTCCTTCACAAATCTCCCTTCCACCAGACAAAAATGGTGTAGTCGAAATTTACCTTCTGTCTGCATGACAGTGAATTATCAGGCATGAGATGTTCTGTGAGCCTCAGTTTTTATAGCTCATTTTTCTGAATTCTGTAATATTAAAAACAATCTTTTCTACAGAAATAGAGATAAAAACTATAAGATACAAGGTGCTTAAAAATTGCAATTATTCTGGTATCTAGAAAAAAAGAAAAGAAACGAAATTTGGAAAAAGCTGTTAGCTTGATAATTATTTTTTCTGACAGGCCATCTATAGTGTGGCTATGTAATGACCATCAGGCTGTTTCTTGCAAAAATAGAGTGCCTGAAAATTTTAGACAGGCATAATCTCCACGAATGTAAAAGTTTCGATGCTAACGTTTTATGTTCATAATAGCTCAACTGTCTAGGCAGATGAATAATTAAATTTACTATAAAAATTCATATTTAATTGTTTATTTTATTAAACTGAAAATTTACCTTGCATTACATGGTACATTTACTAAACTTTTTTATTGTCCCAGTTATTAAAAAAATCACCAATGAAATATGACAAATTCTTCTGAATTTCTTTAAGTACAATAACATTTAACTTTATCTAGAAGAAAATTTACCATTAAACTGCTTACTTGGAAATGAATGCAATTTTTAAAATTTAAGTGTACATTTGGCTTGACAATGACAACATTAGCGAAGCAGCAATGGCATTCTTCATTCTACAATGCGAAGCAATGACATTCTTCAGCAATATTATACGAATGTAAATCTTTCGTTCAAACGTTTTATATTCATATAATCTCAACTGTATAGGCAGATAAATATGTAAATTTATTACAAAAATTCATATTTATTCATTCTATTATTATTATCATCTTATCATTTTTATTCATCTCATTCATCATTATATCATCATTATATTCATCTATTATTATTCATTTTATTACAAAAATTCATATTTAAGTATTTATTTTTATTAAACTGAAGATTTACCTAACATCTCCAACTTGGCTCATTTACTAAACTTTTTAAGGTCCCAGTTATTAAAAAAATCACCAATGAAGTATGACAAATTCTTTTGAATCTCTTGAAGTACAATAACATTTAACTTTGTAGAGTTGAAAATTTACTATTAAACTCGTACTTGGATTTTTTCATATTTAAGTATTTATTTTATTAAACTGAAAATTTATGTTATTAAACTAAATTTACCTTGCGTCGCATGGTACATTTGCAAACCTTTTTTTAAAGTCCCAGTTTAAAAACAATCACCAATAAAGTATATCTTTTGAATCTCTTAAAGTACAATAACATTTAACTTTGTCGAGAAGCAAATTTACCATTAAACTGCTTACTTGGAAAATGAATGCAATTTTGAAAATTTAAGTATACACTTGGCTTGACAATGACAACATTAGCGAAGCAGCAATGACATTCTTCAGCAATATTTCACAAAAGCTAATATTTTCCCCGTTCGAGCAGGAAATTAATCCTGTCCAAAAATCCTTTGAAAATTCAATTAATATTGCCCCGAAATCCAAACAAATCCTCTCGAGAGAGGAATGTTATCCATAATTAATATGATGATTGCACGACGGGTTCGTTTTCAAAACTGGAGTTCCCCCAAACTAAAATATATCCAAAACAGTCAGAGATATTAATGGCCTCCATCAAAACTATTTTAAATGCCTCTCGGTAGGTATTTCTGAACCCCCAGCCTGTAATCATTAGACTTCTTTGTTCAAATCAATAGCTCTCAGCCTTTCAGTTTAATCCCGTCCCTTAATTATTCATTTTGTTTTGCTTGCTGCTAATGAATTGCCCTGCTGAAAGCCTGTGTTTAATTTGGTATTCAATTCGGATATACGTTTTATCACAAAGTATTATTTATATGCTAAGCTCTATTAACGATAGTGAGCAATTGTATTTTTTTTTTCAAACAAATCATATTTGTAGGATCCAGGCTGATGCAATTAAAAATGAAACATTTAAAGTAGATGGAACATTTAAAATAGTTATTATTATTTTCAGTATCTACTTCCATATCATTTACTACTACCATGATAGTTGGAATTTCGATAGTAATAAATGGACTTTTAATTATTATTAAAGTAGCAGATTAGTACGAAATTACTTATTATAATTTTCATTGAAGTTTCGGTTAATTGTCAAATTAGTTTATTGAAAATTATTTTAAATGGGCTTAAAATTTCCCTATAGTGAACAGTTGTAATTTTTTTTATAAATCACATTTGAAGGATGCAGACTGATGTAATTAAATGTTAAAATTGAAACATTTAAAATAGTTATTGTTATTTTCCATATGTACTTTGATATCAGCTGCTACTACCATAATAGTTGGAATTTTGATAGCAATAAATGGAATTATAATTATTATTAAGGTAGCTGATTAGTTCGAAATTACTTATAATTTTCCTTTTCATTGATGTTTCAGTCTGTATATCCTAGGGCTAATCCAACATAAAAATTCGGCGAAGCTATTTGCCAAATTAATTTATTGAAAACTATTTTAAATGGGCTTACAATTTCCCTATAGTGAGCAGTTGCATTTTTTTACAAATCATATCTGAAGGATGCAGGTTGATCTAATTAAATGCTAAAATGAAACATTTAAAACAATTATTGTTATTTTCAATGTATACTTTCATGTCATTTACTAATATCATATAAGTTGGAATCTAGATAGTAATAAATGGAATTTTAATTATTATTAAAGTAGTAGATTAGTATGAAATTACTAATTATAATTTTCATTTTCATTGAAGTTTCAGTCTATATATCCTAAGGCTAATCCATGGTAAAAATTCGGGAAGTTATTTATCAAATTAATGTATTAAAAATTATTTTAAATGGGCTTAAATTTCTCTATAGTGAGCAATTGCATTTTTACAAATCATATTTGAAGGATGCAGGTTGATCTAATTAAATGCTAAAATGAAACATTTAAAACAATTATTGTTATTTTCAATGTATACTTTCATGTCATTTACTAATATCATATAAGTTGGAATCTAGATAGTAATAAATGGAATTTTAATTATTATTAAAGTAGTAGATTAGTATGAAATTACTAATTATAATTTTCATTTTCATTGAAGTTTCAGTCTATATATCCTAAGGCTAATCCATGGTAAAAATTCGGGGAAGTTATTTATCAAATTAATGTATTAAAATTATTTTAAATGGGCTTAAATTTCTCTATAGTGAGCAATTGCATTTTTTACAAATCATATTTGAAGGATGCAGGTTGATCTAATTAAATGCTAAAATGAAACATTTAAAACAATTATTGTTATTTTCAATGTATACTTTCATGTCATTTACTAATATCATATAAGTTGGAATCTAGATAGTAATAAATGGAATTTTAATTATTATTAAAGTAGTAGATTAGTATGAAATTACTAATTATAATTTTCATTTTCATTGAAGTTTCAGTCTATATATCCTAAGGCTAATCCATGGTAAAAATTGGGAAGTTATTTATCAAATTAATGTATTAAAAATTATTTTAAATGGGCTTAAATTTCTCTATAGTGAGCAATTGCATTTTTTACAAAATCATATTTGAAGGATGCAGGTTGATCTAATTAAATGCTAAAATGAAACATTTAAAACAGTTATTGTTATTTTCAATGTATACTTTCATGTCATTTACTAATACCACATAAGTTGGAATCTAGATAGTAATAAATGTAATTTTTATTATTATGAAAGTAGTAGATTAGTATGAAATTACTAATTATAATTTTCCTTTTCATTGAAGTTTCAGTCTATATATCCTAAGGCTAATCCATGGTAAAAATTCGGTGAAGTTATTTATCAAATTAATTTATTAAAAATTATTTTAAATGGGCTTAAAATTTCTCTATAGTGAGCAATTGCATTTTTTTTTACAAATCATATTTGAAGGATGCAGCTGTTGTAATTAAATTCTAAATTGAAACATTTAAAATAGATATTGTTATTTTAAATATGTACTTTCGTATCATTTACTGCTACCATAATAGTTGGAATTTTGATAGTAATAAATGGAATTTTAATTATTATCAAAGTATCAGATTAATACGAAACTACTTATTATAATTTTCATTTTCATTGTAGTTTCAGTCTATGTATCCTAAGACTAATCCAACATAAAAATGTGAAGTTATTTGTCAAATCAATTTATTGAAAATTATTTTAAATGAGCTTAAAATTTTCCTATAGTGGCCAATTGTATTTTTTTACAAATCATATTTGAAGGATGCAGCTGTTGTAATTAAATTCTAAATTGAAACATTTAAAATAGATATTGTTATTTTAAATATGTACTTTCATATCATTTACTGCTACCATAATAGTTAGAATTTTGATAGTAATAAATGGAATTTTAATTATTATCAAAGTATCAGATTAATACGAAACTACTTATTATAATTTTCATTTTCATTGTAGTTTCAGTCTATGTATCCTAAGACTAATCCAACATAAAAATGTGAAGTCAAATTAATTTATTGAAAATTATTTTAAATGGGCTTAAAATATTCCTACAGTGAGCAATTGTATTTTTTTACAAATCATATTTGACGAATACAGGCTGATGCAATTAAATGCTAAAATGAAACCTGAATTTAGCTTGAAAAATTCAAGTTAAATTGAAACTAAAATAGTTATTTTTCAATATCTACTTTAATATCATTTAATACTACCATAATAGTTGGAATTTTGATAAATGGAATTGTCAATTAAAATAATTTAATAAATGGAATTATAATTATTATTAAAGTAATAGTTACCATAATAGTTGGAATTTACCATTAGCAGATTAATACGAAATTATAATTATATTTTCGTTTTCGTTAAGTTTCAATTATTTATCAAAAAGCTAATCGAATATAAAAAATTAGTGCACTTATATATTAAATTAATTGACTGAAAAATATTCTAAAATGGGCTTAAAATGTTATTTTAATTTTGTATATTATCTTTAATAATTAATCCTATTTGAATAGAATACAGTATTTTTGAGGTGTCTGGAGAGCCATCCAAAACATTTCCGACTTTTGTCTCATCTTTGTGTAATTTTATGTACTATGATATTTGCTAAGGAATTTAATAGAATATCTTTTATAAATACAGTGACATTTATTGTACTATCTCTCTCTGTCTATATATATATGACAGTATTTCATAACAATTTAATTTGTACAACTTTAAAAGTGGATTATTTGTACTAACATTCTAAATTTTGCAAAAATAAAAATACATATTTCCTTCAATAATTTTCCAAATTAATAAATATAAATATAAACAAGTATCACTTATAGGATATAAGAATATTATAGAATAGTATAAGACAATCAAAAGAAAATTGTAGATTTTAAGCTACAGTGATTATATTTGTAACACATTTTTTTAATTGTAATAAATCCCTTTTTTCTCAAAACTCAAATAGCTTCTATCAGACCTTATTTTTGTTGATCTAAGATATTTTTATAAGCTTCAATACTGAGAATGGTCTCTCATCACTAATTTGGTATGCTGCTAAAGCAATAAGTGCCTTAGCTGCTGGTTCAATTATTGAAGGACTCAACTGTATTTCGTTCTTGACATTTAATGTTAACCCCAATTCCTAGAATTTTGGCAAATAAAAATCATTTTATAAAATAATTGGAAGTAGACTTTAAAAACGATTCATTCAAAGGCTCTGTTCGAATCCTCATCTCTGATTTTTAGATAAAATAATAAAGTTAAGTATTCTTGGTATTAGAATTTTCTCCTTTATGATTTCTTCAGAGTAATATGCTTTAAGTTATTAATTAATTCAGAAGATATCTATTATATATACATATATTACAAAAACGTACGAGTATTTCAAAAATACCCTCTTTTAGAAGTTTACGTATTTCGTTACATTCAAATGGCAAGCACTTTTTCCAGAAATAATTTGCCACCCACATGGCAGATATGAAGAAGATTTTGTAGTGTCCATGGCGCATTATGGTAAAAGACGGATGACATATTACACTTACATTTTGCTACAACAATTTTTAATAGCCTTCTCCACTAATAGCATCATGGGCTTTCCAATTTCAGTTCAGGTTTAATGTAAAGAAATTCTCGCCTATATATTTATATTAAATTATCTATATAATTATCTATCTATTAATTATATATTATACACTGAAGTGACAAAGTCATGGGATAGCAATATGCAAATTTTCAGATGGCAGTAGCATCGCGTAGAACAGGTATAAATGCGCAGTGCTTTCGCAGAGCTTTCATTTCTGTTCAAGTTATTCATGTGAAGAGGTTTTGACGTGATGATGACCGCACGACGGGAATTAACAGACTTTGAACGCGGAATGTTAGTTGGAGCTAGACGCATGGGTCATGCCATTTCGGAAATCGTTAGGGAATTCAACATTCCCAGATTCACTGTGTCAAGAGTGTGCCGAGAGTATGAAATTTCAGGCATAACATCCCACCATGGACAGCGCAGTGGTCGACCGCCTGCACTTAACGACTGAGACCGGCGACGTCTGCAAAGAGTCGTAAATTCTAACAGACAAGCAACACTGCGTCAAATAACCGCAGAAATCAATGTGGGACGTACAAGGGACTTGTCTGTTAGAACTGCGCGGAGAAATTTGACTTTCTTGGGCTATTCCAGCAGAAGACCGACTCGAGTGCCTTTACTGACAGTACGACATCGCTTGCGGCGACTCTCGTGGGCACATGAGCATATCTGTTGGTCCCTAGATGAATGGAAAACCGTGGCCTGGTCCGATGAGTCACGATTTCAGTTGGTAAGAGCTGATGGTTAGGGTTCGAGTGTGGCGCAGACCCCACGAAGCCATGGACCCAAACTGTCAGCAAGGCACTGTTCAAGCTGGTGGTGGCTCCGTAATGGTGTGGGCTGTTTTTTCATGGCATGGACTTGGTCCTCTGGTGCGACTGGACCGAACATTGACTGGAAATGCTTATGTTCAGCTACTTGGAGATCACTTGCAGCCATTCATGGACTTCATGTACCCAAACAACGATGGGATTTTTATGGATGACAATGCGCCATGTCACCGGGCCACAACTGTTCGCGATTGGTTTGAAGAACATTCTGGACAATTCCAACGAATGATCTGGCCCCTAGATCGCCCGACATGAATCCCATCGAGCATTTATGGGACATCATCGAGAGGTCTGTTCGTGCCCAAAATCCTGCACCATCAACGCTTTCACAATTATGGGCGTCTATCGAGACAGCATGGCTCAATATTCCTGCAGAAGACTTCCAACGACTTGTTGAGTCCATGCCACGTCGAGTTGCTGCACTTCGCAGGGCGAAAGGAGGGCCGACACGATATTAAGAGGTATCCCATGACTTTTGTCACTTCAGTGTATTATCTAGCGCTAATATCTAGAACAGACAAGGAGATTCTCTTTGTCTATGTTTGTCGAATTTCTACCCAGGACCTTCCTGGAATGGAAATTATCTCTATTGACTTGTAGAAAAATATACTTTGTAGAAAAAGAAGTAATATTATGGATTATAACTATTAATTATCCGTAAAGCGCAATTAGTGTGGAATAATTATTATTTCAAATTCAATATAACATTTATTCTAATTACATAATAATTAAGGGACATTAAAAAAAAATATCAAAAACATGAATTTGTACTTTTCTAACAAAACTGATATATATTTAGTTGTAGATCTGATTAAACAATAAATACTTTTAAATATGTTCCTTTTATTATATATGGATTTATAAATTTTGGTATAAAGTATTCCCCAACGTATTGCATTTTTTATTATTACTTTGGGAATTATGACTTATCCACTAAAAGGCTCATTAACATGCAGGTAATAAATGGACACCTTGAAAAATATCCCTCTTTTCATACATTGCTACTTTGGTGCGGTTAGTTAATGCTCCACTAATAAACGCGTCTATAAATCATGCTGTCCATGCTAAGACACGATAGGGATTTAAACAAGTTATGTGCTTATCAACCGTGGAATAACCGTATAAATACTCTTCATTAATCTTATGAAAGCATTAACCATGTCTCTTTTGTCAAGTTATATACTTTTGCAATTCTCCAGTACTTAAGATGTCTCCATTCGGTTATAAAACTCAGAGGATCAAGGTAACACCTCTCACATTTCAAAAGGCAATTAAGATTCACGAAGCTCGAATGTCACGTTAAAAGGAACTAGTCCCAGTTAACTTTTCCACCTAAGCTAGCTTGCAGTGCTTTAATCCCCTTCAAACCTTTCCAGTCCTTCTTTTACTTTGGGTCTGTCTCATTTTAAATTCCGTTTTTAACCTTCAGAAATTTGAAACTACCGATTTCGAAGTCGTAGCTTCATCGTTTTCAGGCATTTCCATCCTTTTCTTCTTCTTCTTCTTTCTGCCAACATCGGGGTTTTCCAACAAGGAAAGATTTGGGCAATAAACCCGCGTGAATCCAAGTGGAAAATGTCTTAAAGGAGAATTGTGAAGATAATCAAAATAAAACGAGGGTTTTGGAAAGTAGAGGGAATACTAGAGAGATAGAAGTGTAGAATTAAATAAAAAAAAAAAAAAATTAAAGTGAGTGGGTGGGATGAATAAGAGTAAGAGTGTAAATTGAAGGGGTTTTCGAATTTTCGGAAAGGGAATGTATGTTTTTCATTTCACGTGCGAGTGAACCGATGAAATGAGAAGCCACCGATAACGAAGTGCAGTGAAAGATTCGGTTAATTTTGACGCTGTTGTCCGAAAGTGGGATTTGATTGGGATGCCTCAGGAGAATGTTGTTGATAGTCGTAAAATTTTTGTGGTAAAACATTCCATTTTCGTTCTTATCTCAGAACAATGGCTAAACATGAAGTTCTTCTCAAATGAGATTCCGGTAATGTGTAATCATTTGTTCAGACACCATTACTTTTAAGTTAGCGGATTTGACAGTATAAATTATTGTTAATAAAATATTTTTCGGAATAGATTTGATTTGATATGCCATCAGAAGAACAATTTTATCGGTTTGAGCGAAATTTTAATCAATTTTATGGGTTACCTATCAGCTCTATTATTCGAGTAAAAATATTAAATGATTTCATAAAAGTTTTAAACTCATTTATTAAAATACATTTAATTACGAATTTTGTAAAATGGAATTTTGAAATAATAAAGAATTATATTTTATCATATATGTATTTATAAATTTTGGAAAGTATTCCCCAATTCATATGTCTTTTTTATTATTATTATTTTGGGAATGATCACTTATCCACAAAAAGGATCATTAACATGCAAGAAATAAATGGGCACCTTTGTAATATAACCTTCTTTTCATACATTGCTACTTTGTTGCGGTTAGTTAATGCTCCACTAATAAACGCGCCTATAAATCATGCTGTCCATGCTAATACACGATAGGGATTTAAGCAAGTTATGTGCTTACCAGCCGTGGAATAACTGTATAAATGATCTACATTAATCTTGTGAAAAGCATTAACCATGTCTCTTTTGTCAAGATATGCAGTTTTGCAATTCTCCAGTACTTAAGATGTCTCCATTCGGTTATAAAACTCAGAGGATCAAGGTAACACCTTTCACATTTCCAAACACAATTAAGATTCACAAAGCTCGAATATAACGTTAAAAGCAACTAGTCCCAGTTAACTTTTCCACCTAAGCTAGCTTGCAGTGCTTTAATACCCTTCAAACTTTTCCAGTCCTTCCTTTACTTTGGGCCTTTGCTTCATTTTAAATTCCGTTTTCAACCTCCAGAAATTTGAAACTAGCGATTTCGAAGTCGTCGCTTCGTCGTTTTCCGCCATTTTCTTCCTCTTCTTCTTCTTCTTTCTGCCAACATCGGGATTTCTAACAAGGAAAGGTTTGGGCAATAAAACCGCGCGAATCAAGTGGAAAATGTCTTAAAGGAAAATTGCGAAGATAATGAAAATACAACGAGGGCTTTCAAATAGATAGAGGGAATATCAAAGAGATAGAAGGACGAGTTAAAATAAAAATAAATGTAAAAAAATTATAGTGGGTGGGGTGGGATGAATAAGAGTAAGTGTGTAAATTGAAGGGGTTTTCGAATTTTCGGAAGGGAATGTATGTTTTTCATTTCACGTGCGAGTGAACCGGTGAAATGAGAAGCCACGATAACGAACTGCAGTAAAAGATTCGGTTAATTTTGACGCTGTTGTCTGAAAGTGGGTTTTGATTAGGATGCAGGAGAAAGTTGTTGATGGTCGTAAATTTTTTTGTGATAAAACATTCCATTTTCGTTCTTATCTCGGAACAATGGCTAAACATGAATTTGGAGTTCTTTCCAAATGTAATTCCGCGAATGTGTAATCATTTGTTCACTGAGCATTTTACCATTACTTTTGGTTTTGCGAATTTATCAGTACAAATTATTGCTAATAAAATATTTTTCGGAACTGATTTGATTTTAAATTATATCATATGACATCAGAAAAGCAATTCTACTGGTTTGTGCGAAATTTTAATCAATTTTATAGGTTTTTTGATCGGCACTTTTATTTGAGTGAAAACATTAAATGAATTCATAAAATTTTTAAACTGATTTATTAAAATAGAACGAATTAGCAATTTGTAAGAAGAAAATTTAGAAATAAGAATGAATTATATTTTATCGTATATGAATTAATAAGTTTTGTAAAGTATTCCCCAATGCATATGCATTTTTTATTATTATTTTGGGAATTATCACTCATCCACTAAAATTCTCATTAACATGCGCGTAATAAATGTACACTTTTGAAAATTATCATTCTTTTTCATACATTGCTACTTTGGTGCGGTTAGTTAATGCTCCACTAATAAACGCGCCTATAAATCATGCTGTCCATGCTAATACACGATAGGGATTTAAGCAAGTTATGTGCTTACCAACCGTGGAATAACCGAATAAATGCTCTTCATTAATCTTGTGAAAAGCATTAACCATGTCTCTTTGTCAAGATATGCAGTTTTAATTCTCAGTACTTAAGATGTCTCCATTCGGTTATAAGACTCAGAGGATCAAGGTAACACCTCTCACATTTCCAAAGGCAATTAAGATTCACAAAGATTGAATATAACCTTAAAAGGAACTGGTCCCAGTTAGCTTTTCCACCTAAGCTAGCTTGCAGTGCTTTAATCCTCTTCAAACCTTTCCAGTCTTTCCTTTACTTTCGGCCTGTGTTTCATTTTAAATTCCGTTTTCAACCTCCAGAAATTTGAAACTAGCGATTTCAAAGTCGTCGCTTCATAGTTTTGCGCCATTTTCATCCTCTTCTACCTTTTTCTTCTTTCTCCCAACATTGGGGTTTTCCAAAAGGAAAGGTTTGGCAATAAACCCGCGCGAATCCATGTGGAAAATGTCTTAAAGGAGAATTGCGAAAATAATGAAAATAAAACGAGGGCTTTCGAATTGATAGAGGGAATACAAGAGAGATAGAAGGGTGAGTTAAAATAAAAAAAAAAATTAAAGTGTGTGTGGGGGGGGGGAATGAATAAGAGTAAGTGTGTAAATTGAAGGGGTTTTCGAATTTTCGGAAAGGGAATGTATGTTTTTCATTTCACGTGCGAATGAACCGGTGAAATGAGAAGCCACCGATAACGAAGTGCAGTAAAAGATTCGGTTAATTTTGACGCTGTTGTCCCGAAGTGGGTTTTGATTGGGATGCCTCAGGAGAATGTTGTTGTTGCTCGTAAAATTTTGTGGTAACGCATTTCATTTTGTTCTTTTCTCGGAACAATGGCTAAACATGAAGTTGGAGTTATTTCCAAATGAGATTCCGCGATTGTGTAATCATTTGTTGAGATATCATTACTTTTAGTTTTGCGGATTTGACACTATATATTATTGTTAATAAAATATTTTCGGAATTGATTTGATATGATATTCCATCAAAAGAACAATTTCAATAATTTCTGCTGGAATTTTAATCAATTTTATTGATTAACGATTAGCTCTATTATTTAGTAAAAATATTAAATGAATTCATAAAAATTTTAAACTGATTTAATAATACTCGTTTACAACAAGTGATGAACTTTGTAAAACGCAAAAGACATTTTGAAATAATAATACTGAAAGATTTGATTTACATTTTTGTCCTTAATTTGTTTAAGTAATTAAGTTCGTCACAGTAAATACAATTAACTGCCCTTAAATTCTTTTTTAGGAAATAACTATTATGCATGTGTTTAAACAAATGAGAAAATCTGCAATGCAGTCATATAACATGTCAATAGAAGATCTTCATATGTATTATTATAAATGCCCTCAAATGTTCTCGTGTCTTAAATTATTAAGGGCAACATCTTAAATTATTAATGGCAACATCATTATCTATGTATCAAACCCCTTTTTATTTCCGTATTATCTTGTGCACATTACTTTTGAATCGTAAATGGAGCATATTTGCATCAAACCCTTTTATTATTATAATAGCTCGTGTATATTAATTCTGAGCCATAGATGAATCATCTATAGTATGTACACCCTTTTCTCTTTCCTGATTAGCTCGTGCACATTACTTCGAAATCATAGAGGGAACATCAATGTATCAAATCCTTTTCTATTTCTTTATTAGCTTGCGGACATTAGGTATGAGCCATAGATATATAATCTACGTATCAAACCCTTTCTGTTTTCCTATTAACCCGTACACATTATGTATGGACCGCAGATGGAACATCTATGCATCAAATCCCTTTCTTCCTTATTAGCTCATGCCCAATTACTTCTGAGCCGTAAATGAAGTATTCGCTGTAAATATTTCTAAGGCAACGAACATTTCTTTTTGGAGAGTATCTTTGCGGCAAAAGTGACAATAAAATTCCTGTATTCATTGCAAAAATTAAAGTATTAGAACAGTTACATAATTTAAGTGAATTTAATAGAGCAAGCACTCTGTAAAAAATGAAAAATTAAAACTTGAAGAAATAAAAAGTAGAAAAATATAAGGAAACAGAGTCCTATGCCATCCAAAAATTTAAATATATTGTTGCATTGATATAATACACAGAGCAACTCTTTATTATATCTATCGGATAACATAATAAAATTATTCCTTAATATACTTATTTCTATTGTATTTATTCAAAAATTTCATGTGAAAAGCAATAAACAAAGAAAAAAAAAAGAATTACTGAAAAGCAAAATAAATCATGGATTTTCTGCACGTGTATTTATTAAAATTATATCCATAGTTTCATTGTAATAAATAACGATGGATTTCAAGTTCTTCGAATGTATGTTATATAGCAGTAAAATGTTCTTGGCAAAACGTCCTGAAATTACCATAACCATTTTCCTTTATCTATTATTCGGATGAAATGTATTGTTGCATTGATACGATACAGAAAACAACGTCACTTTATTAGATCTATCGGATAACATGATAAAATTCTTCCTTAATATACTTATTCCTATTGTATTTATTCTGAATATCTCTAAACCAAAAATTCAGATTAAAGAAAGTCAAACACAGAAATATCAAAATGCCAACCTCCTCCATAAGTAATATTGGAATTTTGTTCAACAAAGGCATCATAGAAATCAAGTGCACCTAAAATCATTTTTACATTCCTTGCCTTCATTGTTAGTAACATAACATAAACCAAAGGAATTCATTTACGGTAAATAACTCTGTCGCCTTGGAGAAAATCTCATTAGATGTAAAGGCCCATCATGCGGAGGTGTCATAAATCCACGAAATGATGATTTCCTTTGCTGCCAAATCCAAATGTTTCCGATATATCTCAGACTAATGTATATCAGGGTTGATAATAATCTCCTTCTGTGTGTACTGAAGGTGGGGTATGTTGATAAGTGATAGTTTCACACTTATAATATTTGACTTTTGGACGGAAATATATGGAAGTCAGCAGGAAAGAAAATTTAGTTTTGTGATAAATTGTTTTCATTCCTGTAAGTTTACGTAGATGTGTTTGTATTCTTTATAAAAGCTTGCAATTTATTCCTTTCTTCCTATTATTTATTCTTTTTGATACTACGTCAGGAAGTAAGGATTCCTCTTATGCATACAATGAATAGTTTACAGAAGAGAAGACAAGCCTATTACATTCTAGAAATGACATAGATAATTACTCTACATTTGAGTCTCTTAAATGAAAAAAAAAAATATCCCATAAATCAGTTGATTATTATGTGATATAATTAAACATTTTATTACAATGGCAAAGTGCTTTCCAATTTCTGAAAACAGTGGCTGCAATACATGCCACCAACAGTCTTTTTTTAATGTGATAACATATAGGAAAACGACAATTCGAGGTTAAATAATCTTCGATTTTGTCTAAATAAAAAGGACAAACATTCGCTTTAAGCAATTTAAGTATAGGGGTTATCAAAGTAATGGAAACACCTGTGAATAAAAGCGCCATTTAAGAATGCGCTTCGTAAGCATTAAAATATAATCTTAGTTACAGTTTTCTTTTAATATAAAAGTATATATCATGGCAGTAGGAGATAGCTTTAGTGAAGTTGTATACCTTGGAAATTTTGTCAATAGAATTAAATGTCCAACCTCACAGTCTTTTAAAAAAATTAACTTGTAGGAGTCCGAGTGGCTTTAGCAACTGCGACCAAAACATTCCCAGTTTTTAGACTTTTCTAGAAGTACGGTGTCTAAAGTCATGACATCGTGCATACAGCACGGCAAGACAAACTCGGCAAACAAAATAGTGGGCAGAAGGAGAAGCTGAGTGAAAGAGAAGAAAGCGAAGGTTATAGAAGCGGATTGTAATGTCTGAACAGAAAACAACTGCAGCCAATGGGACTGCAGCACTCAATCAGCATCTGGATTTTCCAGAGCCAATAATTACAGTTAGGAGATACTTTCATAAACAGGATATTTATGCCAGAGCAGGTATTTCCAAATCAATTGCCCCATCTATTAAGACCAAACGTTGTCTACAGGGGTGCCACAATCATAAAACCTGTTTGATTGATAAATGGAAGACAGTTATATGATCAAAGAATCATCTGCAACACTTTCCCCTACAATAGGACGTGTGCACGTTTGCAGGACACTTCTACAAAATAATGATCGTAATTGCTTCCATCCAACAGTCAAGAATGGAGGTGGATCTGACATGGTACGAACACCCATGCCATGGTTTTCTGCTGTCCCGAACCCTGTAATGAAGGATCACTGAGGAGAAGTACAGAAATATTTTAGCTAACTTGGTCCATCTTATGATACAAACTTTGTTTCCTGCAGGAGGTGGAAATTTCCAGGAGGACAATGCTTCTATTCATGCAGCGGGACCTGCCCAATTATACTTTAATTAGCAGAATGATGAAGTGAAACATCTACCTCGGCCAGTACAGTTCCCTACAACATTGTCATCGAACTTTTATGGTCTATTTAGAATGATCAATCCGGAATCGATATCCTCCACCGGCAGCTCTCTCGGAACTTTCACAATATCTCCATGAAGAATGGCTTAATATTCCTCTATACACTATTCATCATTTGTATGATTCGATTCCCAGACGAATCCAAGCTGTATTACATGCCAAAGATGGTCCTACGCCACATTAGTAAAGGATTCCTTATAACTCTAAGCTATTTCCATTAATTTGATAATCATTTCTATATTCTAAATACATAAATATAAATTTGTTAATGTGAAAATATTTTTGTCACATTGTGGGAAAATATTTAAAGTCAACAATTTAAAAAAAAATATTTATGACCAACATGCATAGTTATTAGAATATATAATTTTAATTTAAAATCAAAAGAAATTATTAGTAAATAAATTTATGAAAATTACGCTTTATAAAAGTAACTCATAGATCATTTGAATTTCATTGTTATTTAAGCAAAATCCCATCTTACAAATTTTTAAATAAACTACTAAATTGAAAAAAAAGAATTTATACGTCTTCAACTCAGAACTATTAATCAAAATAATATACAATACAACAACGAACTCCCATATTTATCCAATTTATCCAAGAACTAAGTATAATGTAATTCGGAAAATAAGTTAATTTACAATACGGTATTCAAAAATACAAGAGCACACCTTACCTGTTCTATTTAAAGAAATATATTTTATGCATCAAGCCAAGTGCATGAACAAATAACGGTTAGGATAAACAGATTCTAAGAATATCCTAAGCAAAACAAATATTAAAGTCTGCACGGTTTAAAGCGGCGCATATCTAACAGTAAACTTTTTGAACCAAAGTTAATGTTAAAAAAAAAGAAGAAAAAGCCCACAGATGCAAATATAGAGAGGGAGAAGTCAGTGGCCATAGCTTCCGAGTGGGAATGCGAGTCAACAAAAGCCCTTCCAGAGATCCCGGGGACTATTCTTGGAAAGCATTTCCTCCTTACATGTTTAGCATTCTGTAAGTACTTTTCGTTCTTTGAAACGCACGCCGAATGGAATGGAGGGAAACGTATGCGTTGAGGTTTGTAAAGCACAACTCCTGATTCAAAAGATATGGGATTTGCTTTTTTTTCTTTTATGGTATACGAATATTGGAAGTGAACGGATGTGGGAAATTCCTCTTAGTGGACTGTATAGGTTTTTAGCTGTTATTTGAAGTGTCCGAGTTATTGTGTGATTGAATTGAAAGTGTTTTTATAATATATACATATAATGTAAATGGTTTCTTTGCGAATCCTTAAAATCGATTTTTAAATGGAATAAAAATAATTATATGCATGAGGATAAACCAATTGTTGAAAAAAACCTTAGTTAATTTTATAATTAATTTTATATTAAATTAATTATATTTAATCCCCATTCAAAATATATGGGATTTTCTTTTGTTATGGTATACGATATTTTGGAAGTAAACGGATGTGGGAGATTCTTCTAAGCGGACTGAATAGACTTTCCTAGTGGTTATTTGAAGTTTCTGCGTTATTATGTGATGGAATTGAAAGTGCGTACAATATAAATGATTTCCATGTGATGCCTTTAAAATCAGTTTTTAAATGGAATTAAAATAATGATATGCATGAGAATAAACCAATTGTTGAAAAAAAAAACCAAGTTCATTTTTATTTTCAGTATTAAATATAAAAACTCATCCAAGGAGGATATATTTCCCATATAAAGTACGTTTTTGATGCAGGTCATTTATTGCTCATCATTAACCTAATGTTAACCACAGATCGAGAAGCCAGTGGTCCTTTACACCAAAACTCTTCCTTCTTCTCGTGCTAGATTTATTGTATTCATACCTGAAATAGACACAGAACATTTCATTTCGGCTTGCATTTCTGGTTTTGAATTGAATTTATATTCAAAAACTCGATAACTTTCAGCCTTCAAAAACCTAAAAAAATTCTTCAGTACTTAACATCAGACTGTTTAAAAGGTTCTTGAAAGGTACTTGGTTTTGGAAAATGTTTTATGAAAAAGGTTTTTTAAAATGTTTGTTTTTCTTTTATATTGATGAACCCTTTGACATGCAATATCTATCTGTGAGTGACTCAAATATGTATCTACTGAACTCTCACATTTTCTTAACAGGCGAATTTTGTAAGAAAATGATAATACGTGCTATATTTTGGTTGATAAATTATTTTAATGTCTGGGGTATTATTTTGCCAAACCAAATCAATATATATGGTTTAATGATGTAACCAAAATGAAATTGTTTCTTTCAAAATAAAAAGATGAAGCGCTTCTTTGATCAAAGAATTAACTTTCAATTGGGACTCTTCAAATTGTTAGTCTGCCATTCAGGTCGAAATTAGACAAGGGTTTCTTTAATTTTTAAAACATCGTAGATCTCAGAAGACCCAAAGCAAAAAATGCAATTCAGTGACGGTTAGTCCAGACCTAGTATTAAGCGGACATTGACATATTACCTCTTTAGACATATTAGACCACCTTTAGTTTTTGTTACCCATGTCCCAGAACTTCTAAGAAGAAAAACATTAAATTTGTGGATAAGCTAAGCAAATAAACTTTTTTTATTGTGTAAAATAAAATAATTTTTCCCAAAATTATTTGTTACGAAGTGTGCCATCTCATATCTATCTTTCGAAGTCAGTTTTATATAGAGAATGTTTTTAAATACTTTCTAGTTTCTGTAAGTTATTCTGCATGCCCATAGTTTTTATGAAGGAAATAATAATTGGAGATTAAGTAAGAATAATTTTACGAATAAATTGATTTCTATTATATAAATTTTCTCCCATACAAACTCATAAGAAAAATATCTGAGAATTTAAACATGTCTGCCCACATTTTGACAAACTAATATTGGCACTCAACAAAAAGAAAATTTGTAATGAAAATTATGAAGAAAGTTAAGTTTATTATGTTTCTTTTGTTTTCCTTATATACTTTTCTTATTCAGAATCTTTATAATTTTATATAAAGATAATTAATCTACTATGAATTTATGGTTGGTAAAAAATAAAGTTATAATTAAATTTGACATTCATTTCATTTAGTAAAGAACTGGCTAAATTTAAATTAATTATGATTTTTATAATAATTAATTGAATTTCGAGGTTAGAGTTTATAGAGTTATAAGTCAGAGATTATAGGTTAGATTTTATATTTCGTTTTAGAGGTAATATGTCTAAAGACGTAGCATTAATATACCTAAAAACAATACAAAAATCATTAAAAAACTCAAATATTAGAATCATGCTTTTAATAGAATAATTTTAAAAATCATACAAAAAAAACCCTTCAATAATATACATATCCTAAAAAATTTAAAACAAAAGTGTGCATTGCATCAATTTATCAACATTTAGTAATATTTTATTTCATATAAAATAAATATGTATACATTTTAACATACAGTGCTACAATAAAAATATAAGTTTTATAGATAAGCTCATGTATGAAGTTATAATAACCATCTAATTAAGAGTGTAAATTAATTTCACGAATATCAAATTCATAAATACTATGACTGTCTTTCGCCTCAAAAGTTAAAAATTCTGTTTTTAGCTCACTTTTTTACTTCTTTTTATCATTTTTATAGATAAAAATATAAGATACAAAGATTTTCTGCATCCTTGCTAATCGATCGAATACTTGGGTTTCATGTCAAGTAATATATCAACCAGGATATCTATTTTTTTTCTTTCTTGTTTATAGCATCATAGCTGTTTAATTATTTCTTTCTATGCGAAGATTTTTTATGATTCCTTTCTAACTTGCCAATACCTCATCCTTTCATTAATGAAACTGGTAACGGTACCGAAAAATGTTACGGGGGAACTTTTTAAAGCTTTTACTGTAAACTCATTTTGTGCCTTCCTAATCAAGAATTCGGTTATTACGGGAAATATCATTAATATTACGGTGATGGATCATTTTTTTTTTAATTTCTATCTTTTACCATGAATCGAGTGAGGTTTAATGCTTTAAATTATTACTTCAAAAGATTCTTTATTAAATTACCGAATATTTTCTATCACGATGAAGAATTCTCAAAAATGAAAGTCTTAGAAAAAAATAATATTAGATGACTTTAAAAAAAAGCTTTGGAATGAAGTTTACAATAATCCTATGTTAAGTGAACTATCTTGATGGATTTGGCGTTAAAGATTGAGATTTACTTTAGAAAAACTATCGGTTGTTTTAATAGTTTAAAAAACAGTAGCAATAAACTTAAATAATTTTGTTTGCTTATAATTTTTTTTTTTGCCTTACTCTTTGTATAAAATTTTAATTTAAGAAAATTAATTGTTTGTTTAATTAATAAAAATGTATTGAAGTACTTTTTCTCCTAATTTAAAAATACAAAAAACTGATATAAATCTAAAAGTATACATGAAATAGTTTTTAAGAAAATAATATTTTTAATATGAGAAAGGAAAGGTTTTTTCCTTGAATTTTACAGAATTTATAAAAACAGCGTAAAGCATAAATGGTCTTGAATAAAAAATAATTTTAATGAATGTCTAAAAAAATATTTTGTCTGTAAATATCATAAAGAAAGTAAAGGGGTTTAAGAAAAAAGATTTTATGTAATTTAAAACTTTCAATATAGGTTTTATTATTTGTTTATCTTGCAACATATTTTATAAAAACTAAGTAAAAATAAAATTTTAATATCTTGACTAATTTTCATATGAAAATAAAAATAAACCTTAAAAAATAAATGAGTGAAAAAAACGGGTGAGAAAAGGGTTATTATTATATTTGTAGATATATTAAAGTTATTATATAATTTTTATTATATAATTTTTAGACATATTAAAATTATTATATACTAAATTTAAATTAATTTCAAGGGTATTAAATTCATAATACCATGACTGACTTTCACATTAAAGGTTAAAAATTCTGTTTTTTTGTTTACTTTATTACTTCTTTTTATTTATATTGATAAAAACATAACGTACATAAGATATTCTGCATCCTTGCAAATCGATCGAATACTTGGGTTTCATGTCAAGTAATATATCAACCAGGATCTTTATTTTTTTCTCCCTTATTTATAGCATCATAGCTCTTTACTTCTTTCTTTCTATGCGATTATTTTTTATCATTCCTTTCTAACTTGCCTATACCTCATTCTTTCATTAATGAAACTGGTAACGGTAGCGAAAAATGTTACGGGGGAAGTTTTAAAGCTTTTACTGTAAACTCATTTTGTGCCTTCCTAATCAAGAATTCGGTTATTACGGAAATATCATTAATATTACGGTGATGGATAATTTTTTTTTAAATTTCATTCTCTTACCATGAATCGAGCGAGGTTTAATGCTTTAAATTATTACTTCAAAGATTCTTTATTAAATTACTGAATATTTTCTATCACGATGAAGAATTCTCAAAAATGGAGGTCTTAGAAAAAAAATAATATTAGATGACATTAAAAGTTTGGAATGAAGTTTGCAATAATCTATGTTAAGTGAACTATCTTGATGGATTTGGCTTAAAGATTGAGATTTACTTTAGAAAAACTATCGGTTGTTTTAATAGTTTAGTGAACATAGTATCAATAAACTTAAATAATTTTGTTTGTTTAGAATTTTTTATCCTAAATGTTGTAAAAAATTTTAATTTAAGAAAACTCATTGTTTTTTAATTAATAAAAATGTATTGAAGTATTTTTTTTCTAACTTTTAAATACAAAAAATGATATTAATCTAACAGTATACATGAAATAGTTTTTAAGAGAATAATATTTCTAATATGAGAAAGGAAAGGTTTTTCCTTACATTTTGGAAAATTTATGATAAATATGTATACATTTTAACATACAGTGCTACAATAAGCAATATAAGTTTTATAGATAAGCTCATGTATGAAGTTATAACCATGTAATTAAGAAGTGCAAATTAATTTCACGGATATCAGGATATTTCAGAGTAAAGAATAATAGATCACGAATAAACAATACTTTTAATTAAGATCTAAAAAATATTTTGTCTGTAAATATCGAAAATAAAGTAAAGTTTTTTTACAAAAAAATTATTTTATGTAATTTAAAACTTTCAATGCGTGTTTTATTAATTATTTAACTTTCTAAGGACTTTCTGCAAACTAAGTAAATATAACTTTTTAGTATCTTGAATAATTTTCATTCGAAAATAAAAAAGAAATCTTAAAAAAAATGAAAAATCGGTAAAAAAATGGGTGAAAAAAGGGTAATTATGTTGTAGATATATTAAAGTTATTATATAATTTTTAGACAAACTAAAGTTATTATATACTAAATTTAAATTAATTTCAAGGGTATCAAAATCATAATACCATGATTGTCTTTCACTTCAAAGGTTGAAAATTCTGTTTTTTGTTTACTTTTTTCTTCTTTTTATCATTTTTATTGATAAAAATATAACGTGCATAAGATTTTCTGCATCCTTGAAAATCGATCGAATACTTGGGTTTCATGTCAAGTAATATAACAACCAGAATCTCTATTTTTTTTTTCTCCTTGTTTATAGCATCATAGCTCTTTACTTCTTTCTTTCTATGCGAATATTTTTTATCATTCCTTTCTAACTCGCCTATACCTCTCCTTTCATTAATGAAACTGGTAACGGTACCGAAAAATGTTACGGGGGAAGTTTTAAAGCTTTACTGTAAACTCATTTTGTGCCTTCCTAATCAAGAATTCGGTTATTACGGGAAATATCATTAATATTACGGTGATGGATCATTTTTTTTTTTTCTTTCTTTCTTTCTTTTGCCATGAATCCAGCGAGGTTTAATGCTTTAAATTATTACTTCAAAGATTCTTTATTAAATTACTGAATATTTTCTATCACGATGAAGAATTCTCAAAAATGAAAGTCTTAGAAAAAAAAAAATATTAGATGACTTTATAAAAACTTTGGAATGAAGTTTGCAATAATCCTATGTTAAGTGAACTATCTTGATGGATTTGGCGTTAAAGATTGAGATTTACTTTAGAAAAACTATCGGTTGTTTTAATAGTTTAAAAAACAGTAGCAATAAACTTAAATAATTTTGTTTGCTTATATTTTTTTTTTTTTGCCTTACTTTTTGTATAAAATTTTAATTTAAGAAAACTAATTGTTTGTTTAATTAATTAAAATGTATTGAAGTACTTTTTCTCCTAATTTAAAAATACAAAAACTGATGTAAACCTAAAAGTATACATGAAATAGTTTTTAAGAAAATAATATTTTTAATATGAGAAAGGAAAGGTTTTTCCTTGAATTTTACAGAATTTATAAAAACAGCGTAAAGCATAAATGGTCTTGAATAAAAAATAATTTTAATGAAGGTCTAAAAAAAATATTTTGTCTGTAAATATCATAAAGAAAGTAAAGGGGGTTAAGAAAAAAAGATTTTATGTAATTTAAAACTTTCAATACAGGTTTTATTATTTGTTTATCTTGCAAAAGACTTTAGAAAAACTAAGTAAAAAATAAAATTTTAATATCTTGACTAATTTTCATATGAAAATAAAAATAAACCTTAAAAAAAATAAGTGAGAAAAAAACGGGTGAGAAAAGGGTTATTATTATGTTGTAGATATATTAAAAGTTATTATATAATTTTTATTATATAATTTTTAGACATATTAAAATTATTATATACTAAATTTAAATTAATTTCAAGGGTATTAAATTCATAATACCATGACTGACTTTCACATTAAAGGTTAAAAGTTCTGTTTTTTTGTTTACTTTATTACTTCTTTTTATTTATATTGATAAAAACATAACGTACATAAGATATTCTGCATCCTTGCAAATCGATCGAATACTTGGGTTTCATGTCAAGTAATATATCAACCAGGATCTTTATTTTTTTTCTCCCTTATTTATAGCATCATAGCTCTTTATTTCTTTCTTTCTATGAGAATATTTTTTATCATTCCTTTCTAACTTGCCTATACATCATCCTTTCATTAATGAAACTTGTAACGGTACCGAAAAATGTTACATGGGGAAGTTTTAAAGCTTTACTGTAAACTCATTTTTGTGCATTCCTAATCATGAATTCGGTTATTACGGGAAATATCATTAATATTATGGTGATGGATAATTTTTTTTTTTTACTTTCTTTCTTTTCCATGAATCGAGCGAGGTTTAATGCTTTAAATTATTACTTCAAAGATTCTTTATTAAATTACTGAATATTTTCTATCACGATGAGGAATTCTAAAAAATGAAAGTCTTAGAAAAAAATAATATTAGATGACTAAAAATGTTTGGAATGAAGTTGATCATATGTTAAGTTAACTATCTTGATGGATTTGGCGTTAAAAATTGAGATTTACTTTAGAAAACTATCGGTTGTTTTAATAGTTTAGCGAAAGTCATAGTTTAGAATCAATTAACTAAAATCATTTTGTTTGTTCAGAATTTTTTTATCCTACACTTTGTATAAAATTTTAATTTAAGAAAGCTCATTGTTTGCTTAGTTGTCAAAAATGTATTGAATATTTTCTGTCTGATAACTTTTATTACTTTTAAATAAAAATAACAATATTAGTTTAAAAATGTACCAAAAATAATGAGAAGAATAATATTTTAATATGAGAAATGAAGGGTGTTTCCTTGAATTTTGCTAAATTTATAAAAACAAGGTATAGAATAATGGGTCTCAAATAAAAAAAATTTTTTAATGAAAGTCTAAAAATTTTTTTCTTTAAATATATCATATCATAAAAAAAAGTAAAGTAAGTAAAAAAGTTTTTTAAAAATTATTAAAAAAGTAAAAGAAATATCATAAAGGAAGTAAAAGGTTTAAAAAATATTATATGTAATTTAAAACTTTTAATACACGTTATCAAAAAGAAAGTAAAAGGTTTTAAAAAAATATTATATGTAATTTAAAAATTTTAATACACGTTTTATTAATTATTTAACTTGTAAAGTGCTTTCTAAAAAAGAAAGTAAAAATACCATTTTAGTATCTTGATTAATTTTCATATGAAAATAAAAAGAAATCTTAAAAAAAAAAAAAGAAAAATTGGAAAAAAATGGGTGAAAAAAGAGTAATTATTTTGTAGTTAGTTTGGACTAAAGAAAACACTTTTTAGATCTAAAATTGAGTATGTTTTTCTTACATTTTCGTTTAGAGTGTACAAAAATTGTAAAAAAAGAAATTAAAATACATTTAATTACTGAAGTTAATATAAAAATAACATTTAATACTAGTAGTTTGTATTAAATTTAAAATATTTACTTTAATTTTTACTTATAAAACAAAGTAAATTGATGCATTAATAATAGCAGTAAATAAAGTGTAGAAATGAAATATATATTTACATAAAGATATAAAATAAGTTAATGAACTATAATTTTAAGGAAAAAAGATTAAAAGTATTCATCTATCGAATGATCTTGAAGAAAGGAAGGAAATCTAAATATATAGAAATGCTGTTACTGCACTGCTATTCAGTTTGGATTATAACTGAATAAAATCAAAATTTGTCTTAATTTTTTTTAAGTAAACATTTTAATATATTTTGTTAAAAATTAAATAATCTATTAAAATATAAAATGAATTAATATTATTCTTATTTAAATTTTTTATTATCTAGCATCCTTTTTGCAAAACAGTATACAAGTATGTAGAATAATTCAATAGTAATATTATGTATATAGAATTATGTACAATATTTAAACATCTATCTGTATAAAACAGCATCGAATATTTTGCATTCATAAATTGCCTTTAAGTTGTCAGCTTATCGGATATGTGTAAAACAAAATTGAATTGTGTCAAAATAAAATGCAGTTACTGCATTGCTATCCAGTTTCGATTATGTTTTAACACATGTTTTAACAGGTGAATAAAATCATAATTTATAATTTTTTTAAGCAAACATTTTAATATACTTCTTAAAAATTAAAATTTTCCGATTAAAAATATAAAATGAATTAATATTACTCCCCTTTCAATTTTTTTTTTAATATCTACCATCATCAAAATAGCTTACATGTATGTTGAACATTTCAGTAGTAGTAGCATGTATACGGTCAATACAATATATGTACTTCAGTAGTAGTAGCATGTATACGGTCAATACGATATATGTACGGTTCAATAGTAGTAACATGTATACGGTCAATATGATATATGTACGGTCAATATGATATATGTACTTCAGTAGTAGTAGCATGTATGTAGTGAATTATGTAGTGTAATTCAACATCTATCCTTATAAAACAGCATGAAATATTTCATACGCATAAATATAATAAATGTCTTTAAGTTGTCAGCTTATAGAATATGAGTAAACAAGCTGAATTGCTTTCAAAATAAAATATTGCCTAGACATAAGATTCTGTATGTTTCGAGTCGCATTTAACTTTGTAGAAGTTTAACATGAATCTATTTTTAACGCGAGGTTGAACGGAATAGGGAATCCTATCTAAACAAGTTTGCCCAGTCCTATTTTGCCCTTTTCTTTGTCAAGTGCTCTAACCTTCCAAATCGCATTTAAGATTACCTCTGCGCCCGATAGAAGTGCAGCGAATGAGAAAGTTCACAAAAAAATGCCAGTTCAAAGAAACCGATTCAACAAGAAACTGGCGTTTCTTTTCGCGACCATGGTAGTTCATTTCACGGTAGAAAGAATTTGTTACATTCCAACCAAATAGAAAGTGGAGAGCAACCAAGCTGAAAAATAAGATGTCCGCATAACTTTTTTAGTCCAAGGACATTTCCGGACCACCCTTCCCTCTCTCTCTCTCTTTCTTCCAACTTTGAATTCATCTCGAAGGACATGGATACCGCAATAATGATTGAAGTAGAAAAAGAATTTGATATTTTTTTTACCCTTTAAATCGGTATTAAAAAGACTGTTATTTGTAAATTTTTCATTACGGAATGACTTCTTTAAGATAATCACTCATCTAAATAAAAAAAACTACGTTTTGTTTGTAGATATCTACAAAAAAGGTTTTTTTAACCTATTTTTAAATTCCATCCATGTAGTTAATCGAAAGATTTTTTAATAAAAAATAGGAAAAAAGGTTATCTTAATTACTTTAAAGATTAAAAATTATTTTTAAAAAATCATTGAATATCTGTTTTTATCTAATTAGTAATTAAAAATGGTTTAATTAGAAAATTTGTATTTGAATTTGATTAGCATTTAAAATATTAATTTTTAAATCCGATGCAAAATTTGATTTGTAAGAAAAAAAAAACATTTCACATAAAAGCATATATTTTTTTTTTATGATTATAATAAATAATCATTTTAATCACTTTTTAAGTAATAATATTATTTTAAACTTTGTATTTTTATGTGAGAAAATAACCACTTGAAAATATCATAACATCAATAGGGATTATTAATTATAATAATTTATTAATTTATTCTACAATTATTTACATTAATATACTACTACATAGCTTCAATGTGTCTAATCTACATTCTAAATTTAAAGAAAAACTAGAAAATTCCGATTGCATGATCGAAAATTATATAGCTCTTCATATAAAATTACTCAATATTTGAAAATTAAATGACGCTGCATTATAATAAGACATGAAAATTTTGAAACAGTAATCGTTTCACGTCATTGAACCGCTACTTTAATGGATCTCAGATTTTGCCTTGTATTATCTGGACGGATGCTATCCAGATCATTATGTGCAAATGGCTTTACGAAAGATTGTTTTAATCAAGATATCCATAAGCATGTGTACCTTTTGCACATATTCACCGATATCAAAGGGTATGCATAAATGTCAATTGGAGTGCTAGCCAATGGAAATTTGTACCTTTTGTTAATGAGTTCAGATTTTGTGTACAAGTTGACGAAGAAGATTTTTGGACCGGTGAGAACGGTACCTACAATTATCTTAATCATATCCATGAAAGAGACAAATGTGGTAGGTCTTTAAAGAAAAACTAGAAAATTCCGATTACATTATCAAAAAAATTATATAGCTTTTCATATAATTTTTGATGTGTAGGTAGTATAAGTATGTGTAGGTAGATAACCTTTTAGTTGCCTGCACTATGTTATGCATTGTTCCAAAGTCCACCATAACTGTTGACTCTTATAAAGACGATAATTTGATCCAATTGTTCGTTGTCGTGCAAGTACAATTGATGACTCCAGCATCCTAGATTAGTTTGAATCGTTGCTCTACTGTCCTATTTTTGCACCATTTAGGCTAATTCGACCGGGACCTACAGTTTAACGTGGATTCTGAACCACTAAGAAACATCTATTCCACCGCCAGAATACGAACTGAAGACTAAGATATCAAAGCCCGGAGAACTAGCCAGTTCCGACATCCTAGAAGACCATATGATAGGTCACAGAGAATTCTTCACCAACAGAGTAATTCTTCACTAGGTAGATGAAAAATTACTTTCGCGAAAAGAATAGACAAAATGAACTTGAACCCGTAAGAGAATACTTAGTGGATTATGAGAATATATTGCTGTTTTTGGTCTCCGCTACTTTATGCAGAGAACATATCTGTTGTCCCTATGTAGCTTATAGGTTTCATTAAATTTCATACTGAAGCTAATAACACATTGAACTCAGATGCTATGTATGTTTGGTAAATTCTATTTAGTGTATTTTCAAGATTTAAAATAATAATAAGGTTTACTTCTGAGAAATTTTGTGTAGCTTTATTTATTTAATAATTTTACCAAATCCCATTAAATTTTAATAAATTGATTGAGTAAATTATAATAAGTTGATTAATGCTGATAATATTTGGAAATCAATATACTATCAGCCATTATTCCACCTTATAGTTAAAAAGTAAAAAAAATCAAATTACTTCTATGTCATTAACAACTCTTTTGATTATTTTTTTTTACAATTGGTGATTCTTATATCACAGACGATGACAATGATTGATCACTGAGAGATCAGTTGATGAAGAATTACTTTCGAGAGGATAATGACCAACATTAACTTTAACCAGTAAGAAAATGATTGAGATTTTCTATGGCTCTCTCACATTGCTGCATTTAACATGCTCCCTTAAACCTTGATATTTTTGTATTTGAATTGTTGTTTCTTACATAAAATGTAATAATATTTTCAGTACTTTTATACTCAGCATTCAAAGACATTATTCAGTCAGTTTTAAAAAAATATGATAATTAACAATATGAAGAATTATTTATATTATTATATAAAATATGAATTGTAATTAAACAATATGAAGTATTTTCAGAGTGCATGTTTACATAGAACATATTTTTAAGAAAATATGATATTAATAATGATATTTTACTATATGAAAAAAATATGTTCAATTAATTTTAAGCAATTTTATTTATTTTACTTCAAAAATTATGAACCATGAAAGAATATTCATTATAAATCAACTTAATCCTAAAATATCTCTTAGTTGTTGTTTTTGATGAAAATCTAAAAATTGGCTATTTTATTAGTATTTTTTATATCTAATTAATAAACAGCTTTATATACTTTTCATCTACAAAATAACTTCATTTAAAAATGAATAATTTATTATTTCAATTACATGATCATTTAAATAAAACAATTTATTACATTAAAAATACTTTGTAAAAGGAAATATTAGCTTTGATGAAAATAAAATTTTCATTAAAATGCAGAACACAAAACAAAGATAATATTTACTTTTAATTCGTTATTTTAAAAATGAAAAATACATTTTACAGTGCGACAAAAATTATAAAAAAATAGATTTCAAATGAATAATAGACAATTATACTTTAGTTATAAAATATATATGTTACAAATTTCAGATTTAATAATTTGTTTTTTTCTAGTTAATCTGATTAAATAAACATTGAAAAAGTGTAGACGAATATTAAACATTAATACTCTAATAATAGTTACTCCAACTACCTATTAAAACGTTCCTATATATTTATTAAAATTTCATTATTTAGAATTTAATAATGAAATTTCTAACCTCATCAAGACACTTTCAAAAAATTAAAAATGACTTATAGGCGATTTCATATACTGAAGTTTATCTTTAATAGGTGATGAAAAAATGTCATCCACACATTGAGGAGGTTTTTTAATTATTATTCTTAACCATATTTTAATTACACAAATTTCTGAAATTATAGCCTTTTCAAAGAGAAAAAGGATCTTTAGCGAATTTGATTATATTATTAATCCTTTACTTTAGCTAATAGTTCTCTCTAGTTGGTAATTTAAATTTTAAATGATGTTTTATAATATTATACCTAAATATAACTACTACTATCTAAGATAATTTGATATTTTCTGAAAAATTGTTGTACTAATTTCAAGCAATTTTACTTGTTTTAGTTTGAAAAATATGAAACATGAAAGAATATTAATTATAAAATCAGCTTAATCTAAACATATTTCTTAGTTGTTACTTCTAGTTCCTTAGTTGTTTTTGATGAAAAGCTTAAAATTGATTATTTTATTGGCGTTCTTTCACATGATTCTTCGAATAATAAAATTTTTTAAAACCTTTTCATTTTTCTTTGTTAGACAAAATGATGAAAAGAACTTTTAAATTTCTTTTAGGCAACGAAAAATTTCATCTGACATTTAAAAATGCAAGATATATTTGTTTTGTTTTTAAATAATTGAAATTAAAAATATTTAATGGCGATGGATAAAATTCTAATTTTATTTTAAAAAGTACAAAATTATGTGTAGCATTTCTCTTTTTCCATTTATATAGTATTTTTGTTTATAGATATAAACTAAAAAGAAGAAAAGAGCCAAAGTAGTTACAGAAATAAACAAGAGCCCTAGATATATATAAACTAATTGGAGGTCGGAAACTGCAATAGTTTCATTAAAAATGTACGCCCTGATGCTTATCAATGTAATATTTATATACACTATGATATTATAATACTGATGTATCAGCTATTAATACTGATGAAAGTATTAATAGGAAGAAGAAGTATTAATATTATAGTTATGATGGAAGTATTAATATTATAGTTATGATAGAAGTATTAACATTATATTTATGACAGAAGTAATAATATTATTGTTATTCAGTTATTAATACTGATATTTTAGTGCACTCAGTGATAATTAATGCATTTTGTGTATTTCAGATACTATATATATATATATTATTCGAAATTTATAAAATAATGTTAATAAAATCGTATTCCATATATATATATATATATATATAGATAGATAGATAGATATGGGTGCTGATGGCCCAGTGGCTAGCGCAGGTTTCGGGTTCGAATTCCAGCGGTACCATGGATGGTAGTGGTTCGGAATCCACTTTAAGTCCCGGTCTAACATGATCGTAGAGCGTTGCGTGTGTATTGTTACTCCGCACCGTAGCTTTTCTTCAAGCTACACGCAACTCCTGTGTTGCGCTAAGTGAGAGTAACGTCGGCGCGGCGCTTCCCTCATGGCATAAAATACAATTAAGTGTTTGCCAGCTGCATTAGAATATATACATATATTTCGAATACGTTTTCATTAACACCCAGGAACAATGTAATATGCAAATGAACGTTCTTCATTTTTAAGGTCCCTATTAGTCCATATATATATATATATATATATATATATATATTAGTCCATAATTGAATATATTTCAAATATATCCTATTGTATTTTTGCAATTCAGAAAAGCAAAAAAAAAAAAAAAAAAAAAAATGTAGCTTTACATGTTATTTATATTTTATTTAATTTATGAATTAGTTTAGTAACTAAAATTTATTTACTAGATAATTGAAATCTTATTTGTATGGCCTGCATACATGTTCCTACCTTAAAAGCAAATAAGTATTTTCTGAAATTCTTTCAATAATCCCTTTATTTACATAAATGCATTGCTGTGTTCTTGCTCTGACATAATTGTATCCTTCCATTTTTCCTATTTAAGCAACTCAATATTATATGCTGTTAACTTCTTAGGTGATTCCTCTCTCTCTCCAACATTTTTGATAATTCATTATTTCCCTGGCGAAACTCATAAACGATCGTTGGGAGAACAAATTATTCAATTTCTAAACTTTTTATCCGCTTTGGGTTGTATCGATTGGGCCATAATGATAATAATTTTATCTTCCCAATGTCTGAACAATTAACTCGCAAACTAATAGGAATCGAGCAGAAGTTCTTCAGAATTTATTACCTAAATAAAGACGAAATTCGCGTTGAAATTACGTCCCCACAAATTGAAAGCTTCAACGTACTTTTCGTTCTCTCGTAAATTAACAGAAATGCTAAGTAGTAAAATGCGTCAGCAGATTTAATTTACCCCAAAGACGCGTTGTGGGAAGAAGAGAATATTATCAAAGTCACTAATAGAATGTAACATTCAAAGTCATATGTTAAAGATTTGGTTGCAAAATCTCTTGATGCAAACGGTTACATTTTAAAATGTTTTGTCATTCGGCCTAAATAAGAGTTGAGGAAATTTATCATCAATATCAATAAATTCTTTTAAATCTCATTTTATTTGTTCATTTCCATCCCTTTTACATATATGCAGGTCCATTAGTAAACATATTAGTTATTTTGTCCATTAGTAAGCATATTAGTTTCTTTTGGTCCATTAGTAAACATATTAGTGTGTAAACATATATTACTTCTTTTGTCCATTTTAGTAAACATATTAGTTAGTTTTTTCTCCATTAGTAAACATATTAGTTTCTTTTGTCCATTAGTAAACATATTAGTTTCTATTTTCCATTAGTAAACATATTAGTTTCTTTTGTCCATTAGTAAACATATTAGTTCTTTTGTCCATTAGTAAACATATTACTTCTTTTTGTGTTCTTTTTCTCCATTAGTAAACATATTAGTAAATATATTAGTTCTTTTTGTCCATTAGTAAACATATTAATTCTTTTGTCCATTAGTAAACATATTAGTTCTTTTGCCCATTAGTAAACATATTAGTTCTTTTCTCCATTACTAAACATATTAACATTTATTTTGTCCATTAGTAAATATATTAGTTCTTTTGTCCATTAGAAAACATAGTTTCTTTTGTCCATTAAAAACATATTAGTTTCTTTTGTTCATTAGTAAACATATTAGTTTCTTTTGTCCATTAATAAACATAGTTAGTTATTTTGTTCGTAAGTAAACACATTAGTTATTTTGTTCATTGTAAGTAAATATATTAGTTATTTTGCCCATTAGTAAATATGTTAGTAAACATATTAGTTTTTGGCGCTGAAATTACGTGCCACAAATTGAAAGCTTCAACATACTTTTGTTCTCTCGTAAATTAACCAAAATGCTTAGTAGTAAAATGCGTCAGCAGATTTAAAATTTACCCAAAGTCGTGTTGTGGGAAGAAGTGAATATTTTCAAAGTCACTAATAGAATATAACATTTAAAGTCATATGTTAAAGATTTGGTTGCAAAATCTCTTGATGCAAACAGTTACATTTAAAAATGTTTTGTCATTCGGCCTAAATAAGAGTTTGAGGAAATTTATAATAAATATCAATAAATCTTTTTAAACTTCATTTTTGTTCGTTCTTTTCATCCATGTTTATCCATTAGTAAACATATTAGTTCTTTTAATTTGATTTACATTTAATACTTAGTTTGAAATGAGCTATTATACAACGCGTTGCTTATAAAATTTTGGACCTTTTAAGCAAAAATAATTATTGTAATATTGTTTTATTGTTATGATTTTTTTTTACTTTAATCAAAAAATAGTAAATTATTTAGTTAAAATTATTTTGATTAAAATTTTGATTTTCTTTGTAGATTTATAATATATTTTATGAACATTACTTTTCTGTCAAGGATATAAAATCAATTTGGATTAACATTACTCTTCGAAATCTTACATATGTTTCTTTTATGTTTTACATATGTTTGTTATATGTATGGTATTTTTTTTATATTTATTTCGTCCTATTAAATATTTTGTTTCTTATTTTTGCATTTGAATTCTCGTAAGCTTTTTCCATAATGAACAAAACAGTGTAAGTACTTAAATAAATCTAAAAAATATATAATAATAAATCACCCCTTTTGTACACCACCCTTAATTTCAATATCACATGTCTGCAAGAATATATTAAATGTTGAATTTAATGCCATTTGCTTTCTAAAGTTTTAATTATCTACTATTCCTTGTTGAATTTCCATTATCAAATCTAGCTTGATAATAATTCTTGTATTAGCAATAATGATATTGAAATTTAAATTATCTTTATATATAAAAATGAGAATTTACATCTCGTTTAATATGAATATGATTCTAAATTTAAATAGAAAAATATTTTGATTTTGATTTTTAATTAGTTTCTTTAGTAATAAACATTTTAATTCACGTAGTATGCGAGTAATCCAGAAATTGAAGATTACTTACAATGTTTAGATATAAAATAAATTTTGAGTTAAGTACATCGATAAATATATTAAGTAAATAAAAATTTTAAAATTTTACGAAATATTTAGCAATTTGTATAAACTTATGTGAAAATCTAACAATATCTAAACAATATCTATTACAAAACTATTAAATTTTTTAACATTCTTAAAAAAAAAAAAAAAAATACTTCCATGTTTTTTCTAATGAAAAACTGTGTAAATAGTTATAATTTTGAAAAAAAAAATAATCTCCTTTATTGTTTTTATGATCTTTTAATTTAAGACGAAAATGGTAAAAGAAAAAGCATTTTACACTATCAGTAGTGTTTTCAAAAATTGTAAGAAAAAAAACGTTTTACATACTAGATGAAATTGTGTAAGTATTTAAATAAACATAAAAAACTCTTTTAAAATAAAATAATAAACAATAAATTTGTCTCTTTTTGTTTATCAAGTTATAAAAGAATATATTAATTATTGAATTTAATCCCGTTTGGTTTCTAAAGTTTAAAGTTTTTAAGATTTAATTTTCTACTACACCTTGTTGGATTTCCATTATCAAATCTAGCAAAACCCAAATATCTATAATAATTCTTGTATTGGCAATAATGATATTCAAATTTAAAATGGTATTTATACCTAAAAATGAGAGTTTATATCTCGTTTAATATGATTATGCTCTAAATTTAAAATAGAAAAATATAAAAGATATTCATACAATTGCTTACAATATTTTGATATAAAATTTTGAGTCATAAAATTTTAATTTAACTGCAGAAATAATATTTTAAATAAATTGAAGATTTTAAATTTCACGAAATATTTAGTAATTTCAATACATTTATTTAAAAACGTTTACAAACTAAAAACACTATCTATTACAAAATTATTAAACTTTTTAGCGATTTAAAAAAAAAAAAAAAACACTTCCAGGTTTTTTTTTGTCTTGTTTTTTTCCAATGAAAAATACACTGTGTAAACATTATTTTTTTTTAAATTTAATCTCCTTTATTTTTTATAACCTTTAAACTTAAGACGAAAATGGAAAAAGAAAAATATTTTACACTGTCAATAGTGTTTTCAAAAATTGAAGAAAAAGATTTAAAAGATGAAAAAAAAAATCATTAAAATGAAGATAAAAAAAAGATACGAGGCACACATCATTTGATTTCAAATTACGAAACATGCATGGTTTTTTATTTTATTTTCTTTAAGTTGAGCTTCAAAGGACTTACTGGGAAGAAAATGTACCGTAAGTATAAATATTATAAGTTTTATTTGAAGTATTTAAAAAAATGCCATATCAGCGAATGGTTTTGACAAGATTTTCTGAGTGTTGAACAAAGGATATTTCTTTCTATAGAGAGGTCCGTATCAAATAAATTTTGTGTGTAGTTATCATTTTTTTTTTTCATATTTTCGAATTAATTTATAGTTTTTATTCATTTTATAAATGACTTTTTCATTGCTATGAATAAATTTGTTAAGGAATTGATGGGAGAAAATTTTTAATTACCTCTAAATTATTTACAAAATTTTGAAAACGTTTTAATTTGATAAATTGAGAAAGACATTACTTCAAATAATCAAACTGCGATAATTAATTGCATGCATTTACTTTGAGTTTTGTGGGGCATGATGGCAGATTTGTGGCATGATGGTCGCTCTGGCACTCGGTATCACAGGGGTGGTCGCTCGGTATCGGGTTCGAATCCCGGCTGTGCCATGAATGTTTGTAGTGGTTCGGTATCCACTTTAAATGTTAGGTCTCGGTCGGAATATATCGTAGAGCGTTGTGAGGGTAGTGTTACTCGCATCCGTAGCATGTCTTCAAGCACACGTGCCCCCTTGGGTCAGTGCTAAATGAGTAATAGCAGTGGAGCCCTTGCTTATGGCATAATGATTAACTGCCTGTATTGCCAGCTGCATTAGAACCACCACAACAACTTTGAGTTTTATCTTTTATGAGCTATTTTACATATGAAACTAACCCAGTCGTGGCTCATTGGCAAAGCGGGCCGCTGGTGATCACTAGTGCTGAGGTTCAATCCGCTGGTGACTGTGTTGCAGACACTATTCCAAAAGGGAGGAGACTCAATGGTGTTTGGGCCATTCAGCATCTTGCCTTGTTAGTCGGACAATCTGGAGGAAGTTTTCCGGGTTTTCTCCCATATAAAACGCAAATGAGTATAGTTGCCCTAACAGTCCTCCCGGAAGTCACTGTTCTAAGCCAAGACAGACTTCTACCTACGGGTTCTTTGTTACAACGAAAGCTGTTCCCTCTATCCTTCTTCCATGAGACCACACGGGTTCTCGAACTTTGTCCAGATGTCTACCAAGTGGGATAAGAAACAACAACACATTATGAAACTGCATTCTTTTAAGCAATTTCGACAGTTAAATTTTACTTAAATGTTTAGGTAATAATATATATATATATATATTATTACCTATTACCTATATTATATATTACCTATTACCATCATGCCTTATTACCTATATATATATATATATATAGGTAATAAGGCATATATATATATATATAATATTGAATTATATATATAAATATTGATGATATATTATATATATATATTGATATATAATTGAAATCGCATTTTGCCACTTTGCTAAAAGGTTTCTTCATTAACATAAAATTTTGTTTTAAATTTAGTTTATTAGATTGGGTTTTTTTTTTTTCAATTCCTTCTATTAGCTCACACTCTCTCCTGTATATATCTTGTTCAAATTTTCAATCGTTCATAAAATACTTTTATTCATACACTCAAGTTCAAATACATGTTTTTGAACTTGTAGTGGATGACACTTCATACTGGTACAGTTTTTTCAAATATTAATTCACTAATTAAATTAAATTAATTAATTTTAGTTTTTTTTTTAGATTTAAGTTGCATGTATCTACCAATAGAGGGCGCCAGATAAACTTAAAAAAATGCATGAAAATTATTTATAAAGGACTTTCTGCAATATGGTGAAAAAAAGTAGGAATTGACTTCATTTTTTTTTTTTATATTACTTGCTTATATATTACTAACCAACGTATTCATAAAAAGGAGATAAATTGATAACAATTTCTTTTATTTAAATTTTTGTACATTCTAATGTAACTGTTAAGTAGCAAAACACGTTTTGAATAATAATTAATTGTCAGGGATAATTAATTATTTTTAGAAAAAGAAGCAAATCATTTTAAACGAAGGAGTAATTTATCACATTTTTCAAACTAAACTAATCCTATGGCAGGTTGCATTTCATTTTAATAATATTTTGCTTTAATTAATCCTAAAAACTATTAAAATATGTATAGATATTTTTTCCTTTTCTTATTTTCAAGTTCCTTTTTTGAAAGAGAGATAATTCTTCAAAAATAAATGCCGACTTTGAAAAACTTATCATTAATTAAAATAATCTTTTATGATGTCATTTATTCGGTAATTAATAAGAATATTTAATTTTATTTTTTTAATTTAAAGAAAATATTTAACGTCAGGGATTTTCCAATACAATAAAAAATTTATTTGGATATTAAAGAATGCTCACAATTTTTGTTAGTAGCAGTATTTATTGACTGAATAATTATCAAATGCTATCCTCATTTATTTTTGGGCAAAAATATGGATTTAAATTAATTATTAATTTAAAATATGCTTGGAAACAAAGTAAACTAAAATAATTTAATAGTAGATAAAAAATTTTTAAATCAAATTTAAACAAAGAATTTCCTCTGAAGCAAAAATTTTACTATTTTATTACTTTTTCTATCAGAAGAAATTAAATAATTATTATAATTTACCACTATATATATATATATATTTATTATTACCACCACTATTAATATATTTAAAAATGTAAATAAAATAGTCTCGCATAAGAACATAATATATAACAGATGTAATGTGCAATATTAAAGTAAATTTATTATTACAATATAGTTAAGAATTATTTATTAAAAGAAAGATTGCGTTTGTAAAGCATTTTAAAAATAACATAATTAAAAATGTTTTATTTCAAAACAGCTTTCCATTTAAATAAAATAATAAAAATATTATATATTTCTAAAAACATTTTAAAGTACTAAATTGGTATGAATTTTATAAGTTATATAAATATTTTATAATTAGCTTAGTCTTTGTAGACACATTAAAAGTTAAATTAAACCCTTTGTTATTAAACATTCTTGAGCGATTAATTTGTTTAACAATTGTTTTTTACCAACATTAATTTACAATATTGAATGCAATCGTTTTAATATTTTTATGTTTAACGTATTAAAGTAAAATTAATTTACAATTATTATATTTGGGCAATTTATTACTATGAAATAACAAATATCAAAAAAAGAAAGTGTTTTATCACATACGATCAATCTTGTATAAAGTGTTTTACACATGCAAAATACCATGTGTATTACATTCCAAATAAATAATCAAATAAAAACTGTTATATATATAAAGCTTTTAAGTTATATTCATCAAATAAAAATATAAAGACAATTTTAGCTCAACTTTCAAACCTTTTACTTCAACGCCAAATTTTCAATTAAATAAACATGACATTTTTTAAAATGTTTTAAATGAAATCATTAAGCCCTTGGTATTACGCGAAAGTCTATTTGTAACATGGACGAAAATACAAAATAGACGAAATTAGGACGAAAATACAAATTCAAAGAATCTCGTAAAAGTTCTTACATTGCTTTTAAGGAAATCTCTTGATTGTGTCTTTCGACTTAAATACCATATGTAAAAAATATATATATTATAAATATAATAGCATATATATATATTAAATGCCATATATATTACATTGTATATTAAAAAATTAAATAAAAATATTATGGTATTATATTTAAGGTACATATATATATATATATATATATATTGCATATAGTATTTTTCAACTCAAATATCATATGTAAAAAATATATATCCTATAAATAAAATATCATATGCTTATTAAATACCATATATATTACATTCTATATAAAATTTTTTTTTAAAAACTATGTTTAAATAAAAACACATATATATGTATAAGATTTTAAGTTACACTTATCAAATTAAAAGATAAAGACAACTTTACTTCAACTTTCAAACATACCAAATTTTTCATTAAATAAACACGACAGTTTAAAGTGTTTTAAATGAAATCATTAAGCCCTTGGAATCACACGACAAGTCTATTTGCAACGTAATGAAATTAGGACGAAAATACAAATTCAAAGAATCTCACAAAAGTTCTTACATTGCTTTTAAAGAAATTCTTGATTGTGTTTTTCGACTTAAACTAGCGCGGAGCGCCAAAGTTGGTGTTCTACTGATTAAAAAGGAGAAAAAGTGTATTTACTTATGTATTCATTCAATTACTTTTGATTCTCCGTTCTTTATTTTCTTGGGTAAAAAAAAAAAAAAAAATTTCACTTCTTTTTTGAAAAAAAAAAAAAAGGAAATGTTTCATAATTCTCTCCCTCTGTGAGTTTAGGAATAATTTTTTTAGATATGTTTAAGTGCTCTAAAAAAGAAAGAAAATTAAATTTTTTTTCTGTTTAAAATAACGAGGTGGCTCAACTGTTGTACATAAAATTTAATCAGATACAAACGTTGAAGCGAGTGCTTAATTTTTCAAATTTTCTTTTTTATTTTCTTTTTAACTGCAATTCAGGAATCTTAGAAAAAAAAAAGTATTTTTAGACAGATTGCTTTGATTCATACTGAAAAAAAAAAAAAACTAATTTTTTTAGGTTCAAATTTGAAACAATTTTTTATTTTAATATTTTAAAGTTTCTCAAAACGAACCTCATAACATCAGCAGTAATATTGCTGAAAATTTCAGATTATTTTTTAGTTATATGTTCTGTTTTTGAGTGTACGTATAAATTAAATAAAAATTATCTTATTACATTTTAAAACTATGTCATTCTTGAATGGTCTTTTATCTTATCGAAGAAGATATTCTTAGTTGTGTTATAACGTTTAATTTAAATTTCCATTATACTATTTTAATTAATATCCACTTTTACAATTTCAGAAAAAGGCACATTAAATCTTCTCGAGGTACGCTGAGCCTATTAAGAATTTTATCTAAGCCATTTATGCATATTTGATTACAATAATACATTATTATTTTTATTGCGGTCTCAAAAATTATTTTTTTTTTTTTGTAAATATACTAAATTTAATAAGAAAAATTATTTTATTACTAAGATTTTAAAACTAAATCATTATTAAATTGTCTTTTCTTTTTATCTTATATAACGTTTAGTTTAAAAGATATTATTTTATTAATATCACCATGTTTTTATTTCTAAAATAAACGCATTAAATCTGCTTTTGATCCACTCAGACTATTAAGAAGTAAAAAATGCATATTTGTATACTTAACTCAAAAATTATCAAATATAGTATAATTAAATAATTAATGCCTGGGATTTTAAAATTGAATCATTATCAAATTACCATGTTTTGTACTGTTTAATAAATTCTGAAATAAACAAATTAAATTTTGTACAATTTTGAAATCCACTCGGGATCCACTGAGACTATTAAGAAGTCATTTATGAATATTTGAACACAATAATGGTCTCGAAAAATTAGTTTTCTTTTTATGTATACTTGTAAATTAAATAAAAATTATCTTATCGCATTTTAAAACTAAGTCATTCTTAAATGTCTTTTTATCTTATCAAATAAGATATTCTGAGTTGTGACATAAAGTTTAATTTAAATTCCATTATATTATTTTAATTAATATCCACTTTTTAAATGGTCCGGTTTGTACAATTTCTGAAAAATTCACATTAAATATTCTGGGATACACTGAACCTAATGAGAAATCATTTAAGCCATTTATGCATATTTTATCACAATAATACATTATTATTTTTATTATGGTCTCGAAAATTAGTTTTTTCAAGTATATGTGTAAATTAAATAAAAATTATTTTATCACTAGGTTTTAAAACTAAATCATAATTAAATTGTCTTTTTATCTTATCAGACTATATTATGAGTTGTGACCCAATGTCTAACTAAAATTTCATTTTTATTATTTTAATTTTTATATCCACTTTCAAATCGCCATGATTTGAACCATTTCTGAAATATGCACATTAAATCTTCTCGGGATCCACTGAGAGTATTAAGAAGTCATTTATGCACACTTAAACACAATAATTCATTATTATTTTTCATTAATCTGCGATTTCATATGAAATAAGAATGAAATTCTATTATGGGATTGAATATTACACTTTATGGAACTTATCAAAACGTGAACAAATTGTTAATTGTTTTTCAAAAATTTGTTACTAAATTTAGATTAATTAAATCACTAAAAGAAACATTAAATCATGAATTATATATATAGTTCATGATTTTTATATATTTATATATTTTAGTATAAGTTTATATTATATATATATATCTATATGTATATAAACATAAATAAAAATACGTCAAGTCATTCAATACAAAAAGTCAATTCAATACAGCAGTAAAATGTATTAACATAAAAATAGAACTATTAAAACTAATGTAACTTAATAGTACATATTTTTTTTAAAAATCATGTAGATTTGACATTATTATTTCCTTTTAATGTTAATAAAAGATCACATACGGCTTAAAATGAATAAAATTCTCTTATGAATCCTTATGGAATATTATTTTAAAAATATTCTCTATATAATAAAAATTATATGAAAAATTACACAAATAAAAATGCATATTTTTAAAATCATTTTAATGAACCTTTTTTATTGAATAGTATAAAGATTATTATATATTGCATAGCAATTATTATTTTTTTAAGTTTCTTGCTGAAATAAACATTTTTCATTCACAGCAAGACTTAAATATTTTTTTTTTTGAAATTATTATTATCATTATGAAAATAAAATAAAGATAAATAATATTGATCATAAAATAAACTGCAACATAACTATTTTCTAATATACAGAAATAATCTAATTTAACAGTCTGAAGAAGATTCATGAGTATTTTTATTTTTATTATAAAAATTTTAATTTTAGTTACGGCAATACAATTTCAAAACTTTATTAAATTATATTTCGGTTGTTAAAGCTTTATTACCTAGATTGTAGATGTCTAAATTAATTCATTCCACGTATTTATTCCATCATGTAATGTAATTTATTTGATATATTTTCTATTCAATTTTTACATATCCTTATCCTAATATTCTTTTCACATTGTTCATCCACAAAATTAAACATTTGACTTTTTTATTCTGGTATATTTAATTTATACATGTTTCATTTAAGAAAAACAATATCTTTATGTTACTTATATTACATACCTTTGTTACATGTATTGTAAATAAATTGCATCTTTCTTAAATCAATACAATCATCCATCAAAATAAATATAGTATAAAAAAAAAGAAAATTGAATCAAAATCTCTGAGATGAAAAATAAAAGAACCCCAGAAAACATTGATTTAAAAAGAACATTGAATTAATCAACAAATAAATCACATTGGTTGTGGAAGACATTCTTGCTAACCAAACTTGAATTACACAATCGAACTTTTTCCCTTCACCAATCAAAACGCAGCATACGTCTGAAAACCAAAATCCTTTTTCCGCTTTTTTTCTCTTCCGCTCTTTGGCAACACTGCTCTGTAAATCCAGCACGTTGTGTACATACTGCGTATATATAAGGAGCAGACTTTCCCAAAAATATACTCGCCGCATGTTGTGCAGAAAAAAAAAATGGCGCTAGGCTCTCATGAAATTTTAAACAGTGGTTCAGATTTCATGGTTATGCAGGATTAAAGCTCGGGAAGTGCATTGCGAGACCATGAGTTATGTTTGACAATATTTCCTATGCGGAGATAGGGTTGAGAATATGGAATGGAATTTTTATCTGACTGTGTCCACAAAATGTTGACTTTTTAAAAATCTCTACGAACAGGAGTTAACTTGCATACTGCTTTTTACTAAGTTAACTGTAAAAATTATAGCACATACTCAGTATACTATATACAGGATAAAAAAAAAGATAATATTCTGGTTAAAAAGGAATTATTATGTTGTTTAAACATTTAGTATACTACTATGTCCAAAAAGTGAGACCAATTTTCAATTTAAAATTCCCGAGGCTTATGGAATTTCAATATTTTTTATTTTTTAGGTTGGTGGCACTGTCCTTAACATCTGTGTGAAATTTGACATCAAAAATCTTCATTAGTGTTTGAGTTGTTGGGTTTTGTAAGACGCTAAAACTGATTCCGGCGATTTTTGAAATGCCTGAATTCATTGAGCAAAGAACTTGCATTAAATTTTGTTTGTGGAAATATATAGAATGTTGCAGTAGGCATTCTGTGAGCATTCCTATTTCGGAAAGATGCATACTTCTTTTACTAAGTTAACTGTAAAATTACATACCCAAAAGTTTTTTTTTTATCTAAAACAATTAGGTTATTTAAATATTTAGTATACAGAAATGAGTAAGTAATGTAGGTTTGCATTCACCGTTTGGAACTCATCATTCATTAATCAATAATTCTTAAACATATAGTATTAATAAATTTACCTAATTATTGCTCGTTATATATGTTGTATAGCATGTTTGTATATGAGTCTAAGCGTTGTATTTTATATACATTTTTTTAAAATATCTGTGGTTACTTGTAATAATAATTTCATTTCTTATATTAGAAAAAGTAATAAAATCTTAAAATTTATAGTTCAAAGGAAATCATTTGTTAAAATTTTAAATATATCAAATTTAAACAAAGCAGTTCCTTTGTAACATAAATTTTATTACTTTTTCTAATATGAGAAAGGAAATTATTATTATAAGTAACCACACATAACTTAAAAAATTGTAAGTAAAATACAATGCATAAACTATCATAACTATACAACAATAATGAGCAATAATGAGGTAAATTTATTAATACAATATATTAATAATTGTTTAACGAAAAATGTGTTTGTAAAGTATTTTAAAAAATAAAAGTTAAAAATAATTTTATTTCAATAGAACATTCCGTGTAAATTGAAATAATAAAAATATTATATATTTCTAAAAGAATTTTAAAGTACTAAACTGGTACGAATTTCATAAGTTATAATAAGTAAAAAGTATATTTTATAATTAGTTTTTTTTTAAAAGCGCATTAAAGCTAAATTAAACATTTTGTTATTAACAATTTATAATATTGCATGCAATCGATTTAATATTTTTAGACATAAAGTTCAATGGTTATGTTTAGGGTATTAAAATAAAATTAATTTATAAGGATTGTATTTGGTTATTTTATTAAAAATGAGATTAACAAATATTACATAAGATCCATAAAATGTTACCAGGTTAAAGGGTATAATCAAGCATTCTCTTTACAGTTCTGTAAAACTTACATAGCCAAAAGTTTATTTTTTTTATCTAAAACAATTATGTTGTTTTAAATACTTAGTATACAGAAGTGGTTAAGTAATGAAGGTTTACGTTAACTAGTAACGGTTCGAAATAATAAAGGCTAAATGTTAAGCAGAAGTTTATTTAATTAGTAAAGTTTGGTAAACAAGGATGATTTAATAATGCAGGTTTGTGTAAATAGGGAAGAAATGTTTATTCCTTTGCAAAATCTGAAAGAATGAGGGTTTGCGATGAGCACTACTTTTATTGATCTAATTTTAAAGCTCTTTACTCAATTTGAGATTCGAGTATGAGATAAAATTCTAAATAACTGTAAACACAGTTGTTTAAATATTAATTGATGCCTCTTAACGGCAATTTAATTAGGATTTTAACACTAGTGGTTTACTTGAATTACTGAAGTTAAGAGTGTTTATGTATTATGAATTCGTAGCAGTTAGTATATCGTTGTTGAGTTTTGATTGAATAATGGTGGTTTTATTGTATAATTAATTGGTTTGTAGTGATTTTATCTTATCAAAGTGATTTAATCAAAGTGATTTTATCTTATCTTAGTTTTTTTTATTATGATGATACTATCAAATAGTTGTACCAACTATAACAGTTTTAAATAAACAGAGAATTATTGTAATAGAAATTTAATTTCGATACTTTCTATTATAAAATTTTAAAAAAATTACAGAAATTCAATAAAGGATGTATGTACATAAATAGTTTTTCGAATGAATCTAGTATTTATAAAAACTTTTTGAATTACTTATAGGTAATTTATGAAACCAGGATTCAGTTCTTTCGTGTGTTTCGTCTTTTGTAATTTTAACAGATATAATATTTGGCGATATATACATATTTTTAAATTTGAATCATAAGCTGGCATCTAAATATGTGGTTTTGCTTTCAATGCAAAGAAATAGTTAAAAGAAGGCTATAATATTTAAGGTTTTTTTTTTTTAATTATAGTGTTGGTTAGGTTACTCTTCTTTTCTAACAAAATTGCATTTCAGTTTAATACATCATATATTTATAATGAAAAAGAAAATTTACATATTTAACTGAAACAAAAGCATTTTTTAAAGCCTTCATAGTTTGATCCCTTTTATTTAATGGAATTTTCGCAAGATTTTTAAATACATTTTAGTGTTAAATTTAGAAATGATATTTAAAAAAAAATGACATAAAAATATATAAATCTCTAGAAGAAAACGTTTACATTAAATTTTATTAGAATTTATATCATAAAAGATAAATTTTGAAACTTCGATTTGTACTTTTGATGCTAATTATGTTATTCAAAATGGAATTATTCATTCATTTGCATAGAAATATTTGTAACATATATTTTATTACAACATTTTGTGGATTTTTGACATATTAATTATATTCAAATTAATTTATATTTGCCCAAAAAATAGACATTTCAGTCATTTAAATGTTGATGAATTTCTTTAAAGCTGAAATCAAAATTTACTTAAGGCTTAGTTTGATTTTTACTTTATGTAAATTTTGCCTAAGACAATTTAATTATAGCTTTAATTAAGTTGTTAAATAATTTAAAATAGTATCTTTATATCCTTTCAAACATTATAAAATACTCGTCTATTCTTTACAGAAATTGCTTTTAGATTTTTATACTTACCTTGTCTTTATCCATAGAACGAAAATGCTCTTATACTACCTGAGGCATTTACTATTTCTGTAAAAGATTACCACATCAATTCCCTATCCTAGAGTATCCTAGGAGAAATTTCAGAAAACGGCAAAGCATTTTCCCTGAGTTTAATTATACAAAAAGTTCTTTGTCTGCCACATAAGTAAAATATGCATCCACCAAAACGTTTCAAGTTCTTCCCCCAAATGGGTAAAATGGTTGAAAGGAAATAATAGACAACTCTGCTGCATCTCTCCCAAATATTTGTCCTTCCTTTTCGCGAATGGTAACAGGTCTCAGATCAGATATAAATTTTCCCCCAAACATCTGATTGTACACGGCATTCTGAAACAAATTCAAATCAATGCGACCGATTCAGTTGTGTTTCTTTATATACAGCGCTGATGTCCTTTTAAACAGCCTCGGGCCTTTTTCCACAGAATATTTTCCAACAAAATAACAAAGAATTTTTATCGACAGACAATTTAAGCAAAGAATGCAATTTCTTGGATGCTCCTTCGAGCTGGCTCCTCCTTGAAGTTGCGTTATCAGTGTTCAGCGTTCCTCAGTGTTCCCTCCCCCCCCCCTTTTGCCGACTATTCTCAACCCACCACCCCACTTTTTTTTTTTTTCTTTTTCTCTCTTTTATCCGGATTTCTGAAGAATGCAAATATCGATTTCAGCTTCTTGATATCGATTTCGGAATGAAGTTGTACTTTGTGACGTACTGAAAATGCATTTATAATTCATTTTTTTTTTTTATTTTGTCAGAAATAGGTCCAAAAGCACCTCAGAACTTTTTTTTACTAGTTGAAAGTGGCTAATATCTGCATTTGAATCGAGATTCTGAGACACTTGAAAAATAGAAGATAAGATTATCCTAGTAGATAAAAGAAAAACTGCATTATTATTTGACATTATTATTATCGTGTGTTGTTATCGTGTTATTATCGTTTCTATATCATATGGTAATATGCTACTGTTAGCTTCAATACATTAATTGGAAATTTTTATGCATCATCCTTCAAATAACCAGATATATTATTGTCTGTACATTGGTACCATATTTTTCGAAACGACCCAAAGAATATTTCAGTTTATGTCATAGGTCAAAGTATATTTCAGTTTATGTCATAGGTCAAAGTATATTTCAGTTTATGTCATAGGTCAAAGTATATTTCAGTTTATGTCATAGGTACCCAGTTTATGTCATAGGAATATTTCAGTTTATGTCATAGGTCAAAGTATATTTCAGTTTATGTCATAGGTCAAAGTATATTTCAGTTTATGTCATAGGTCAAAGTATATTTCAGTTTATGTCATAGGTCCAGTTTATGTCATAGGTAAACAGTTTATGTCATAGGTCAAAGTATATTTCAAGTATACCCCAGTTATATCATGTCATAGGTCGGGTCCATATTTCAGTTTATGTTAGGCCTTATTTAGTTTATGTCATAGGTCAGGTTTGGTCTGATTAGGTTCTAAAAGCTGGTTGATATAGGACAAAATAGAAGTTGAATATTCTGGCCTGGTTGATATCTCCATGATCGTACTTGTCATTGACTTGTCCTCATCATGTGCTCCACACAAGTATTTAACAAGTTAGAGAATAATCATTTGCCGTTTGAAAGCCAAAATAGTCAACGGTTTCCAAGAAATATTATTTTCTGACTGAAGTCATGGACTGATATCAGAACTGGACATGATTATTTACAACAGTGGTTCTCAAGCATTTTTTTTAGGATTTCTAAAGTAGTATAAAGGGGTATTATTTAAAAAAAATTTATGGCTGGTAGACTTTTTAAAAATTTAAATTAACTCTAATAAACTTGTAGGCTACAATTAACAAAATATGTGTGACAATAAGTTATTTTTTTTTTTCAGAAAATGGCAAATATTATTCATCAAATTTTTATTTAAACTTCAATGAGATGAATTTATTTACTTTACTTGAAATAGTTTTATTTTTTTTTTTTATTTTGGCAAGTATAACTTTCCTGTTTACTTTTATGAATTTTTCTTTTTAGCGAATAGGAATCAAAATGTTGTATCACACTCATAGGTGGTTGTAAAATAAATATTCTTAAAATCGTGTATGTAACATTTGAAAGGGCCATCTGGGCCATTTCAATCCGAAAAATATCACTACAGCACATTTTACAAAAAAAATCTGTTTCATCTCTTTTCATATATACCACATCAATAAACTATTCTTTTTAGATTTATTTTTGGAGAAAAAATCTAAAAAGTGGAAAATGCAAACTGGTTGTTTATAAATAAGTTAGAAAAAAAATAGAAATTTTCTTAAAAATAAATGTATGTCATACATATTGTTGTTTCATCACCTCAAAAATTGACATTATCAAACATTTATGTCACCCGTTATCGATTTTAACCTTATTTTCATCAATCAATATATGTGCTCAGCTGTAGAAAAATAGCAAAGAATTTCCTCTCTGTATCAAAAAATATTTCAGATGCTATTCCATAGTTTGAGTTTTATTTTGAAAACTGCCAATTTTTTAATCCCTTTTTATCAATGAAACATTGTAATATCTTTTGTTTTTGAAGGAATAACTTGATTGATCGAATTTACAAATTCCAATATGTTCACCGAAAATTACAGGGATATAAGGTTGGTTGGTTAGTTTTCATGGAGCAAAGGTCGAATTCCGACATGTCACATCAGACACGAGTCCTTAAATTTTATAAATTTCTTATATAAACTTATTCAATATTATTTGCCTTGTATACATGACTTTAAAAATTAAAAATATATTCTCATGGTAATTATCTCCCATGATGTCAATTAATAAAGGATTAGTAGTATTAATTCAAAATTTTCTCAGTCGTTTAAAACATGTACATTGTGATAAAATGTGTTAAATAGATAAAACATTATTGCATTTTGAACAGCGAGGAGTTTTTTTTCCGTGAAGAGGATATTTATGGGTAAAATAAGCATTTCAAATTCCATGTTAATTTCACATTTAAAAATCTTGAGAGTGTCGTTAATATTTGAGTCTGGAAAGCCTGTGATGGTTGATTTTATAAAATAAAATGTATTAATTCATTTCCATTTGCCAGGTGTTTTGCCAAGAGGAGTCGATTGCAGTCTTCATATATTTATTTAAGTCACCAAATATCACCACAAAATTAACTTGTATGGAATACTTTTTGATGATCCACCTGCTCTGTCATTGCAGGAATACCCGCATATCCTGGAATCCAGCAGAAATTTACATCCTAACTTTTATATAGTAATTTAAAGTGGGTTTTTAATAATCTCCAATGTTAATGGGTGTATATTTTGTATTAAAATTTAGCAGGGTGTTTATGCAAGTTCTTTGATTTTAACTAAAAAACAGATGTTGCACTAAAATCAATTGGTTTGTTTTCCCCGCTCATTTATGTTGAATATGTAACCACGAGAGAATACGAGTTTTCATGAGATACATCAACATTTGTTGACCCTGAGGCATTTGCGATTGCTTTAACATTGCTTATGATATGGTTATTGATAATTAAGAAGGATGTTGACCAGGAATTATATTTGTCGGAAATATCCCAAATAACTTTTTGTAGACATTTCTGCTTGTATAGAGTTGATATATCTTTGTCAGGACTGTCTTCAATTTTTGAAAAATTCAGCACGTATGTTTGAATGAAATAAAGTTTTAGATTTGTAGGATACTTCATTAATTTCTTCGAATATTTTTAAAGTAATTGATCATGGTTTATTCAGTTTGGGAAATTTTCTTTTCTTTGTTGATGTCGATGATTCAGCCGGTATTAAAAGTGCCATTAAAGTTACATTTTCTACAGACTTGTTTATACTAAATGAGACCATTTCTGGTATTATTACAGCAATTTCACTAAACAGACTCCAATTTGCTTTTGCCACAGAGGTTTAGAAGGAAGCATTTAATTTAGAAGATCAATAGATAAAATGAGTGGGAAATTATTAACTGTTCTATAAATCATCATGAACTTTTAAGCTTAAAAAATGATAGCAGAGATGAAGACCATAAAGCCACATCAAGATGAGGGTATGTTTTTAATGAAATGAAAGTGTGTAGTTTCATTCAGCAGACACAGATCATAACCATTGGCAAAATTTACAATCAGTGATCTTCAATTGTTATGGTTATCACTGCTGCAAAAGCGATTGAGCCCATTAGGATTTCTTAATAATAAAAATGACGACTGTAATAGTAAACTCCCATTATACAAATCCTCTAAATGAACGTCTTCATTTCGAAGTATATAAATTGAACATATTGTTGTGAGAGATTTGAAATGACCACCGTTTGAATTCTTGTGTTTAAGGCTGCAGGCGAAGATGGAATGCTTTACATAGACAATAGCGCAACATGGATTGAAGTTCGAACTTTGCTGGTGCAATAGAAGCGATTTATGTCATAATTGTTAATTTTAATAATTTTGATTGGGGAGTAAATATGTTTCCTGTAACGTGAAAGAAATGGAATTTAAAAAGTTCTTGTTTAAAATGTTAATCACAGTTCCTTAAAAGTTATTTATTTTTTTTGAAATAACATATCCATATCATGAATGTGGATCTAAATGAAAATTCAGTAATTTGCTATCTTCATTCCATCCATGATTTGTTTGGTAATTCGTTTGTTTCTACTTTTCCTTTCCCTTTATTTTTCGAATAGTTCTTCTCTGTCACAAGATGTTTTGTTTTTTGTTTGCATTTTTTGTATTATCTTTCGATGTGTGAGGCGTGTTGAATTCTAAAGTTAGATCAGTTTGGTTTTGCTAATAAGTGTTATCAAATTATAATTCTTATTAGCTTAAGGCGGAGTGGAAGTCAGTTTGAGTTAATACTGATTTAAAGTTTTTGAAGGACTCCTGAATATGATAACTGCAGTTTTGATGCACGGGCATTCATAATTTTTCTACTTTCGAAGAAAGAAACGCCTTTTTTTACTTTTATAGCCCTAATTTATTTCCCCAACTTCCATTTCCGGCAGAATTTAGAAAATGGTGGATGTTTTCCTTTGCAGTTAGTGCACTCTTCGGAGTTGTGCTCAATACAATGCTCAGTGATAGAAAACCTTTCACGTGTTTCTTTTCCCCTGCAAATTTTTGTTGAGTGTCTAAATTTTTTTTGTCATCTCTTCAGGTTTGGAATATATGACTATACTGGTGCATTTAAATGTGCTATTTTAACAGTTTTGGAATAGCAGTTGTAGTAAAATTTAAAACAATATGTTTCGTAGGTATCATTTCTTTATTTCTTTTGATGGTATTTCTTTATCCTTGGATAAATTTTTGGAAATAAAAAGCTTGTCTGATGTCTTCTTCAATGTCATTAAAAAGTCTGTTTCGGAAATAACTCCTCTGCTATTGTTTAAATTCAATGGAAAATTATGCTTAGATTAATAACCCCAATTTTTATAAGTTTAATATTTCTCGCTCATTCTTTATTTAAGACTTTTATATATATTTTCAATTTTTAATTATTTTTAAGTATTTCTATAAGTATATGTTTCTCCTCGACTATTCGTTTTAGGTTTTTTAAATTTCCAACCATTCCTAGGATGGTTTGGTGAAGCTGAAATATTTTTCAATGATCTTTGTTCACTTTTCAAGATAAAAAAAATATTTGTTTATGAAGAATCTCCAATGGTAAACTTTGATTAATGAATAGAGGATCCATAAGGAAAATGGCGTCTAGGTTCTGTCTGGTGTTTAAGGTGGGTTGTGGGAGGAAACAGGAACTTACCAAACTACAACCTGCCATTCCCACTACATGTCTCATTACTTCCACAGCACGAGTATGATAGTCTGCCCTCTGTGTGGCACTGTGATGTTGCCTTGGACTTTCGGCATGGGGGTTATACGATATAATCGACTGGCCAGTTCTCACAAACTGCTTTTCAAGCAAGAAAAAAATATAATTCGTGTGGCTGAACAGAACGTCGGTTCATTTACTGAACAGGAAGTCGTGGACAACATATACTCTGCTGAAGTATTTATGGTATCCCAGTTACAGCGATCCCAGGCACTCTTTACATCACCCATTCAAAGCTTGTTACACACTCTAGGAGAATAAAAATTAATAACAGATCGTGAGTATACATATGTTTGTTTGGGATAAAAACACAAAAATCAATTTTACGCTTAGTTATATTAGAAAAGAAAGGAAATTATATGATGTCGTCTAAGCTTTAGCTGGACACAATGGAAATGGACTTAATGATTAGGGTGACTGTACCATTAGGTAGGCTTCTAATATGCTTCGCCCATTCCTCCCAGGGACACCTCCCTGCCAAGATGAGACAGGACTTTATTGAGGTCGAGACATAAGAAAATGGGCAGCAGAGAAATTTGTAAGCATCTGGTTGGGCATCTTGCAGAAAGCACTGCCTTTCTTTAAGTTGTATAAAAGCTTTCCTGTTAAGAAATCTCCTTAAGTTTGAGTAAAACAATAATGCCAAATACGAAATCATTTTCCTTGCATAACTCAGAAAATTTAACGTACATTAGTTTAAATGAAGTTAACTGATGCAATCACTTCATTGATAAATTTTTCAACTCATCAAATATGCTTTTCACATATAACATTTGCTATGAATAGTGCAGTGTTTACCAATAGTATTGGTGAATTTTCGTTCAACATATTTTGAAACCAGACGGCATTGAAGCTCCAAAAGTACAAAAATTAAGGTTGTGTTTTCATTTGAATCATGCGCCTCATAGAATCTGTTCACTTTGAAGTGAAAATTGAAGTTGTTCTGGAAGCGAGATTTTAACAAAACAAAACTTTTCAAGTGCTTGTCATGTACATATCGCGCGTAGGCGCATAATAATCTTAAAATAATATTCTTCAGTAGTTTATATATAATTAGAAATTCTTATTAAATAGTCACTCATCAGTCAATGTTTTAATTAAAAATTTCATTTAACTTCTGGAAAATGCACAAATGGTAATAAGGAAAAATCAGAATAAATTATTAAATTTCATTAAATACTTAAAGTGAAAATATATTTTTAATTTATTTTACTTATGAAAAGTAAATTGAATGAATCACATGTTTGATCTTTATTTAGTACAACATATTTTTTTTCAGAAATCAGAATACGATTTAATACACTTAACAAGGAATTTAAATCCTAGAAGAATTTTATATTTTAATTGAAAGCAAAATGTCATTTTTTTTTTTTAATCTTTAGCAATTTAAATAAATATCACATGCTTTTTCTTTGATATGAATGGCCGAGTCTTTAGTACCAATTTATAATGGATGTTTGTAAGGGTTCGGAATCCACTTTAAACCGTAGGTCCGGTCCTAATATAGAGCGTTGCGAGGGCATTGTTTCCGCGTCCGTGGCCTATCTTCAAGTGACACGCGCCCCCTGGGTAATGCAAGTGAGTAATGCAGCGCTTGCCTTAAGGCATCCAAGGCCAAGCTGTCAGTGTTTGCCAAAGAACAAAAAAATTTTGAAATTTTAATTTCATTTTTTATTTCACTGCTAGTGAATATACAAATTATGTCACGAAAAGTCAGATGAAAAAATTTGCTACTTTCAATATATATAGTATTTAGAGTAAAAATGAAATAAACTAATTGATGTTTTGCTTATAAAATTATTTATGAAACTTAACATAAAAGCAACAAATAAAAAATTTAAAATAAACACATAAACATATTAAATATTAAATCAATTGTTAATTTGACAATTCTATACAAGTTAAAAAAAAAATTTACAAATTTAAATCTAGATAAAATATGCTTGTTTGTAAAGATCATAAAATTCCCCACAAAATAACCAGGATCATTAAAATAAAATTTCACCAATGAAATCAAAAAGGCGGGACGTGTAAACAATCGAAAATGACCCAAACTTCAATTAAATAATGTCTTTGCAGTCCTCAAGAGGACCGTGGAGCTATTTTTAAAACCACTGGTCTATAAGAACATCATTATCGTATTGGCTTGGCAAACTCGTCAACTTAATTTTGAACAGTTTAACTAACATGCATGGCAACCATTTCACTTTTTAAGTAAAAATAAAAGTATTGGTAATACTGTAAAAATTTTAATCTTTGCTAACTTTTAGTAAAAAGCAGCTTAGAGAGATATGGCTGAGAAATTGAGATCCAGAGGAGTTTAAAAATCTATTATTAAGAAATACGGCAGTATTTACAAACATATAATTATATATTTGAAACTTGTGTGATACCCTTTATAGGTATAAGTTGTATTAAATTTCTGTATTTGTAAAACAAACAACTTGAGGATTGGAAAAACACCGAAGGCATTTTAAAAAAATTCAATGACCTTCTTTCTTAAAAGCATTTCTAAATAATGTAAATAAACTTTTCAAAAGGGTCTGATGAATTCCAATTCATTTCCCATCTAAATTTATAGATTGCCTGTAAGCAAACTGCTGATTCTAATTCTTAAAAACATGGAGGTGAAGAGACCATGTTTGGAGAAAGACCAGAGTGTCAGCTTTTATATAAGCATTAATTGCCTAAAATAAAAATTTATATAGAAAATTGATGAACTAATAATTAGTCTCAAATATATACTAATATGGGAATGTTAGTAAAGTGAATGGCAAAGAAAAATAAAGCAATATTCGCAAAATAATGAACTATCTATGTAGTGAGACGAGCATAAATATTTAACAAGCATCGTCATGAATATTGATCTCTATATAATGTTGCCCCTCTGGACCTAGATAGATACTTTATTCCAGACCTGACATGCATAATAATTAGAGATCCATAAGCTTATATCCTATTCAACTTTATCATAGAGCTTTTTACGCTGGCACCTATAGCGTAGGTTTGCATAACTAAATAAAATAAAGATAGTATTTATGATATTTCCTTCTAATTATAATAAAGATCTATTTTATTAAAAAATAAAATTAACTATTTGTAAAAAAAACACGCATTGAATTAGACTTATTTTCTTAATGATGATTTTTTTTTTTTAAATAAATTATTTGAATCAAATAAAAAAGTGGTAAATATGATTAACTGAAATTCAATTAAGTAAATTAATTAATTTATATTGATTCTATTTTGATTGCTTTGTAATTATCTGGGATTTCATAAAAGAAAACGAATGATTTTTTTTTAACTAATGAAGTTTCAGAATCATTAGACTATTTTTTTCGTATAAATCACTGTGTTTTAATGAATTAAGTAATTAATTAATTAGAGTTTCATCCCGATTTTTAAATATGAAACAGACAAAAAATATTGATTCATAGAAAAAATATTGGACGTTGTGTGTTATATTTTAAATAATGCATTGTTGAAATTCTTAACTTACAAAAAGATATATTTTGCGTTTAGGAAGTTATGTGTATTATGGAAATATGATAAATATTATTTTCAAATGATGAGTTCTTCATCCTGAGAATAGAATATCGTATAATTAACAGATTCAGCGCTACCCAAGTTTCCCACACAGCATCTACATTGTTTCATAACAATTTGGAACGGACATCTTCAAGAATTGATTCTAAGGGGAGTAGCCCCCACCTTCTTGAAGTCAACAAAATAATATTTTGGCTTACAGAATTACTGTGCTTATCTTGTTGTAGAGCTTACACATGGAGCGCTTTCGTTTTACCTCCCTTGTTGTTTTCAAACCAAATCTTCTGAGAAATTGCGAAAACATTGTTTGATTTACTTTGCTGATCATTTATTCCATATATCGGCAAATTGTAGTGATGATTATTGGATCTTGCTGAGTTTATTACATGGTGAATAAAATGTTTTTGTAATGTAGTATATCAAAAATATTTTCCATGTATGTTTCCTGTATATATTAAATATATTTTTGACTCCCCTAGTAAAAGTATATTTTGAATATTCAGTTTAAATAATATTGTATTCTTATTTATGTTTATGTTTTGTAATGTTTATTGCGCAATCGCATCTTATTTCGGTCATTAATCCGTCTAAAGTGTCAGTTCTTAAAATTTTATTTTGTATCAAACCTGCTCAAATCTTGTATTTTCGGTAACATTTCAAATATCTTTTTATCTCATCTCTATTTAGGTAATTGTTGCCTCCACTTCCCGTTCTAATCTCCCGATTTCAATAAACATTTCCCTCCACCATCATTATATGCACATGCGCAATCTCATCATTCCTAAACTGAGAGATTCATCTCAGCTCTAAGCACAGTGAAGTGTGATGTAGTAGTAGTAGTAGTAGTTGTGAAATTTAATGAGCTATCTCCCAGTTTATACTTTGTTCCATCAACAAGATTGAATTATTCTCGCTTCTCAAGCTATACTTTCAAATAGTTAAGCCATCTGTGAAATGTATATATTAAAAATCCTGTTTTCTTATTATATAAGAATTATGATAATTGGATTTTAATAATGTATTTCTTTATTTCCAGGTAAACCTCGACCTACAGTGACGTGGTGGAGAGAGTATTCACTCTTGGATGACACTTACTTATTCATTCCTAGTGATAATCTTGTCAGGAATGAGCTGAAAATAGCCGAATTGAAACGACACGACCTACTAGCTGTGCTAACATGTCAAGCATCTAATAACAACATAACGGTACCTGCGTCCACAGCAGTAACTTTAGATTTGAATTGTAAGTAGAATTAACTTCAAATATGAAACATTTATATAGTTAAATTGATAATATTTAAATTTTAGTGTTTAAAAAATTGTTTTGTATCGCTGTCGGATATTTATGTTTCAAAGATTCATTCGCTGACGTTATTAGCCACATTATAATAGGAGCCATACTTGGGTAGATCAATGTTGATCGAATGCTCTATTACTGTTGAGAATGTGTCAAATATATACACGTTCTTTTTCACAAATACGCTTGAACCACACGAAGACACTTTTGTTCATTTCCCCTATTTTTGGCTGGTACCAGTTTTGAATTATGCTAATTTCGTTTAGAAATCCAAAAACGCTAAACATTAACTCCCACAGGATCACTTGAAAAGAAAAAAATCTCTATAATTGCATCATAAGAAATCGCATTGTTGCATTGTCGCTAGGTAATATTATTGGCCGTATTGAAATGGGAGCAATACTTGGATAGATCAATGTTGATCGAAGGTTCTGTAGTCTGAGGACTAACTGTCTAGCACTCTGGCCATTGATATCACACGCTTCAGGTTTGAATCCTGACGGTTGCAGGGATGTTTATAAGTGATTCGGAATCAACGTTAATGTTTAGGTCTCAGTTTAATTAGCCTAAAGTGTGCACAAAATGATAGAGCATCAAACCAAACGAAACTAAGATTGGTCGAAGATTCCATCACTATTTAGAATGTGCAAATACAGGGACGCCATCTTAGGTATGCACGCTCTTGTGCCATCCATTTACGTTTTGTTCACTTCTCTTACCTCTGGCTGGTAACAGTTTGAATTGTGCTTATTTCGTTTAGAAATCCAAACATGCTAACCACTAGCTCACACAGGGTCACGTCAAAAAAAAAGTCTAAATATGTGAATGATAAGAAATCTCATTGTTGGATAAGGCTAAAGGTGATCTTTGATTATCTTGTACTTTTAAAATAAATTGTACTGGCGATTACTATAACTCACTACAAGTTTCAAATTAGTTCAGTTATTGAAACCTTCTTTTGAACGCGTCTCAACATACTGATTCTGAGAACCTAAACTGTATGCACTTATCAGAACGGCGAGTGATGATTTGAATTCGTTCGTGTGCATTGCAATATGAACACTAAATTTGTAAGCGATGAAGAGAGATAATGAATTGGTATTATAAATAAACTTAATTAAGGTATAAAACGGAAAAGTACTACTTCAATAATTACTTTCCTTTTGAGTGATTATTTAAAGTATTTCAAATATAATAATTATTTTCGGATGAATCATGTTTTTATCAAGAACTCAAAAGGTAAAATCTTAAAATTTTAATCCATTTTTTTTAAATATTTTCTTCAATGATCAGTTTTCAGAAATGTAGATGTAGACGATTAATACTTTAATTAATATTTTGTCGATGTAACAGTAATCTAATATTAAGCATACAAGTTAAATATGAACGCATTTCATTATTTTAATGCACAATATATTTTAATCAGAAGCATTGGGAATATCGTTTTAGAATGTTGTATTTGCACCGCAAAGTAACTAGACCAGAAAAGTGCAGATATTTATTTAACGCATTATTTTAATATAACTAAATATACACTATAAACTGGGAGATTGAAAGCGTTTTTTTTTTTTCAAATATTCATTTTATTATATTTTTAATATTTTTAATAACACATACCTCTGTATAATATTCACTAACAGTTATAATATTTATACTCTTCAAGACATTGATATTTTATTTAGGTTATAAGTAATATAGTTATAAATAGTTACAACGTTAATATATTTAATTTTCTTTCATATTTATATAAAATAATTTTAAACTTTATTTTTAAGGGGTCGCAATTTTATAAGACTATTTAAAATAATATTACTAATAAATTCATTGAGTATTTTTAATAATTTTAAATTGAATTCATGTTAAAATTTTAACATTATTTTATTTTAAATAAATTTAATAAACCATTTTAAAAAAAAATATAATAATGTAGCTTTAGAAAATTTTAAAAACCATCATTATAATGAATGCAGCTTTATAACACTTTTAAAAAATTTTTAAAATCATTAAATTTTATACAATCATTTATTGAATTTTTAGAAAATTTTAAAAACATATTATAATGAATGTAGTTTTTATAAAATTTTAAAATCAATAAAGAAACGTTATTGAAAAACCACCATAATAATAATGTAAGTAGCTTAAAGAAACTATTAAAAACCACCATAATAATATAAGTATCTTTACAAAAAATATTCATTGCTATTTATAAATCAGTGCACACAGAATAAATTACTTTTAAATTATTATCTCCAATTTGGTACTGCAATAAACCAAAAATAATCTATACAAATTTTTTCTAATAAACACAAAAGTTAGTTAGTATTTTGTGCAACTAAAATGATTTACAATAAACACTAGAGAATTGGCATTCATCATAATTCACGATTCTTAACAATTTGTTACTATTTAATACTGTTTAACATTCTGGATAAAATTGAAAGAGGTTTCCATATGATGATTTACATGAACATGCTGCCAATGTTGTTCAGCGTTATTGAATCAGCTTATATACTTTTCGATAAATGCTTATGTTCATAAAATCTTGAAATGTAGTAAAATGTATTATTCAGCATATGACACGCAATGCAAAATATTTACAGATCACAAACAATTTGTTTCAATTTAAATTTTTAAGAGACTTTGTAACAATGTTTTAGTACTCCTTCCATGATTTGCATGAACAAGTTTTCAGAGTTGTTCAGCATAATGAATCGGGTGTGAGACTAATGCTAATTGACTTTTCGACAACAGTCTATTTTAATGCCATTTAAAAAGACGATAGATCCCATTGCAAATGGATCAATCTTCGTATTTTTTTTACACCACTAAGTGCTGTTCCAGTGGCTGTCGGAAGTTAAAAATGATCATGGGAAACCGCTCTATTTTTCCTGAAAGAATTTAACCCTCTTTATTTGCATTTGAGGTTGCTTCAAGGACATACGTTTCATTACGACTGCGGGTTTCCGTCAGGTTTGAAACTTAATTTATCTTTTTTGATTGATTATACAATACTTCCAATACCAAGCGAAAGGTTATTTGCATAAAAGTAGTGATTCTATTTTCTTTTTTTTTTTTAACAATTTTCAGACATATATATTTATATCAGATAATATTGATTCTGAATTCAAGGTTATTTGACATTAGAAAAATTTAAATAATCTATTATCCAATTACATAAGATGTTTAAATCAATTCATGCTTGTTCCTGGAATGTTTTATTACATCATTATCATTTTTCTTTTTCTTTTTTTTTTTTACAATTTTCAGATATATATATTTATATTAGATAATATTGATTCCGAATTCAAGGTTATTTGGCATTAAAAAAAAAAAAGTTTAAATCTAATTAAATAAGATGTTTAAATCAATTCATGCCTCTTCTTAGAATGTTTTATTATATCACTATCATTTTTCACTTTTTTTTTTTTATAAATTTTTCTGAATTCAAGGTTATTTGACATTATAGTTTAAATATTCTCCAATTAAATATCAGATCATATTGATTCTGAATTCAAGGTTATTTTACATTAAAAAAGTTTAAATTCTCTGATTAAATAAAATGTTTAAATCAATCCATGCCTGTTCTTAGAATGTTTTTTATATTATATCATTATTACGTTTCACAAGGTTATTTTTTTTAAACAATTTTCAGACATATATATTTAATATCAGATCATATTGATTCTGAATTCAAGGTTATTTGACGCTAGAAAAAGTTTAAATACTCTCCAATTAAATATTTAAATCAATTGATGCCTGTTCCGAAAATGTTTTATTGTATCACAATCATTTTTTATTTTTTAACAATTTTCAGGCATATATTTATATCAGATCATATTGATTCTGAATTCAAGGTATTTGACATTAGAAAAAGTTTAAATTAAAAAAAAAGTTCCAATTAAATAAGATGTTTAAATCAAATCATGCCTGTTTCTAGAATGTTTTATTGCATCATCTTATTTTTTTTTTCTTTTGAGAAATAAAACTAAAAAAAAAAATAATCTTTTAAACTTATTGAAATAGTTTATATCTTAATCTTTTGATCTCTAATGTAAAATAATATAATTAATTATAAATTTTCAAATAAATCACATTTATAATAAAATTTATTAAAGCGAATGGTAATGTACCAATTAACACATTTTATCAGAAAATATATATATACATAAAATTGCCCAATAAATACAATAATCAATATTTATAATGTACAATGCGTAAGTATAAACATAATCCATAAATACTATTTTTTAAGAATGTATATTTATTACTTAACATGCTGGCAATTTATTTTATTTTTTAAATACGTTTCATAAATAAAATTATTATTTAGGCTTGTTATATATAACATAGGCTTATATGTTAATATATAAATTATCATATCCAAATAATATAAATAAATATAAATGGATATTTTATATAAATATCCATTTATAATAAATCAGCAAATATTAATGGTATTAATTTATTCAAATAACTTAATGATTTTTTTTTTTTTTTTTTTTTTTGGTAATTCACTGTAGAAAATTCAAACTTTGAGTAGACAAAGATCATTTTGAAGAATTACTTTTTTTTTTGTTAAACGACAATGAAAAATTAACAAAAGAAATTTTTTTTTTTTTAATATTAACTATCTATGATTTCTCTTAAATATGCTACGAACAACACACCATCTGGCGAAGACAGTAGAACATTTCCTCTAGCAAGATTTTCAGAAGTAACTGTCATGTATTTTCCTGTTAATACTGTCGATGAGAGACTCATCGGATCACAAGAGATCTCATATCACTCAATCAGATATGAACTTTAATTATTAGCCTATTTTTATTTCTATTTCTTTTTAACAAAAGAAGTAAGATAGCAAAATTTGTGGAAATATTCCAAAAATGGATAAAATAAAGCCATTCATTTTTTTGTTACTTTTGAATAATTACAAAGCATTATAAATATAGCAAGGACAAAAAACAATGTTAGAAATACTTGTATTTTAATTAGTTAAATCAAAAAATCCGTAAGAAAAAAAATGCAAAATAAATAAAACGTTCATCGAAATATAAGTCTCACAGAGTAACTTCCCTTTGTACAACTGTCTTCAAACTCAGAAAGAATTAGAATTCGTTTGAAATATACAAAAAGTAATTAAATTATTTAGCAAAACTTGCATTTCATAACATAAAATTCATTTAGTTTATAAAAATACAGTATACATAGTAAATAGATATATACAAGAATTTTCCTTTATAATGGGTAATTTAACAATGAATTTATGTTTGGTTAATATGTTTTTTATCACTTATTTCTATTAATTAATTTTTCATTAAAACAAACGGAAACCTAGTACATTCTAGATCATCTAAAAATTTTTAGCTAAATAAAAATTATGAATAAATTTACTAAATAAAATAATTTTTATTAAATTTAACTTTGACACATTTAATTTATTATAAATTAAGAATATTTGCTGCATAATTGTATTAACTAATATTTCTTGTGTTCTTACACTATGGAATTTAATTAATAGAGACCAATATATTTAATATCTATGCGACGTTTATTATCTTACTCTATAATTTATTATATTTTTCAAGGGTTTTAAATCTCTTTTAATCATATAGTTTTAGAAATTAAGCAAAAAAAACTTTATAAAAAACAATACATATTTGAAAAATTTGTAATAGAATTATTATTTTGTTTAAAATATGTTACTATTTATGCATCGCGATAAATTAACATTTTTGATCTTTAGAAGCAAGAATTTCGTAGTTTTTGCTTTTGGAACGAATAATATATATATATATATATTTTTATTTCCAATGGCAAGGCAAGTACAAGAAGAATAAAAAATAGTAATAATAACAAAAATAACAAGGGGAAAAAAATACAAAGAATAAATGTCCAGAAAATGCACAGATGACCGAAGTCATCGCCTTAAGAGTTCTCTCACACGCCAGTAAAGCGCTGTCTCCGAGTCGCCTTCAAGTACCGCACATCGTTGGAGGTGGTCTCTGTTCATTGGGTCACTTGAACCACATAGGGGGCAGCCAGGATTCGAAAATATTTTAATGCGATGGAGATGTTCTGCTAGACAGTCATGACCAGTCAGAAGTCGGAATTGGGCGACAGCATGCCGTCGCGGATTGCTGGGTATTGCTAAAAGATCTTCAGCTCTCCAACGCTTTGACTTGATCTCATCATGAATTTGTAGCTTGTGGTTTTTAGTCATTATTTGTTTGATATAAAGTTTTATAGAATGGAGGGACAGTGGCGAGAATCTCGTTTGAAGTAGTTTTTGAGCCTCTTTTTGCTAGACAATCTGCTTGTTCGTTCCCAAAAATGCCATAGTGGCCAGGTATCCACTGAAGTACCACCCGTTTCATTTTTAAAGTCAGTTCCCGCAAATGATTTTGACACTGGGAGATTTCCTCTGATGAAGGTGGCTTGGTGGAACTAATAGCCTGAATTGCGGCTTGTGAATCAGACAAAATAACCGCTCTGTTGAATCTATCCTGGAAAATTAGTAAATACTTCAAAGCAATTCGGATAGCCTCCACTTCTCCATCAAAAGATGTTCGATATTTCCCAGCTGAAGCGTAGAAGGAGAACAAGTTCGAAAAGACTCCCTGAACCTGCAGTAATGAGATTTTCATAAAGGAGCCATCTATAAAATATATATATTAAATGATATTTCTCACTCATGCTATTTCGAATTTCATATTTTTCTCATAAATCGAATTTCAAATGCATTAACATGTTTAATATATATATATATATAAATAATAATGGGAATTTGCCAATTTTAAAATCATTCAAGAATGAAAATTGTAATTATATTTCTTCCGAAATCAAGCATTCACAAAGAAGGAATGGGTGCAGCCAAATCTAATTATATATTTATTATGCTACATGTACATTAATATTAAATTATGGGACATATTAATATTAAATTCCATTCAATCATTTGCATTTCATGGTAAAATTGTATTTCTATGAATGTTTTTATACCACAAATAGTATATTTATTGAAATTGTTTACAATATTCGCTCATCTCAAGGTTTTGTTAAAAGATTTATTTCTTTTGATTAAGTCTTAATTTTTTTATCAGGTAAAAAAGGATTTTTAAGTTTTATTAATAGATTATTGTAAGTATATATTCCGAATACCAGCTTATTTTAATACCAGCTCATTTCACATAATTTATAAATTTAAATCATAATAAGCAAATATAAATTTATTTATTTTCATTAATTTTCGTATGAAAATGTTATTGTAAATATAAAAATCAATATTATATTGTGAGATTTATTTTGATAATATCATTTCTACAATTGAAAATTAATTAACAGTGAGAAAATGTCATGAGATGTAACAGAAATAAAAGACTTTCAAGAGGTTAAATAAATATTTTATGTAATTACTCAATTATGAATAATAATATTCTTGATAAAAATTATTGTCATGATTCATCAAAAATTTGTATATTAAATTAACACTTTAACTAATTATTAACTAACAATTATATAGATTCACTTTTTTTTCTTTGATTGTAGGAAATATCTAAAGATAAAATGCTATAAGATCTTTTGTGATCTGCATGTTTAATACATATTATGTGTGTGTAAATGTACAAAAGCATTAAATTACAATAAAAACGACAGTCAGAAATCCAATGGAATAATATGTAAAACTGTAACATACCTAGTAAAATACATTAAGGTATGAATTTTGAAGACCAAATTGAAGAAAAAAACATTGCTGTTTGAAATTATTTCCTGTTTACAGCTGCAATAAAATTGCAATCTTAAATCCACTACATGTTTACAGATAACAATTGTATAAACATACATTTTAAATAGCAGACAACCTACAAGGATTCAATATAGTAATAGTTGCAAATAAGACATCGGAGGATTTCTATTGATTTATATCTAAAACTTAGTCATATTTTAGGGCTGGCAAACAAATATAATATATATTTAAATATGTAATCCAATTAGAATATCAAAAATACAGACCGCTTTCTTACAAACACAGAATGTATTTTTCGGTTTCTGTGTCTGCTTCTTGAGCATATTGTCAAGGTATAATACTTGAATGATTTGCACCTGCTGAAGAGAATCTCGTTCACCCAGCTATTGAGGCAATATTGAATTTAAATACGTTTCTCTTTTTGTTTTGGTTGAGAGTTTTAAAGCAATATTATTTCAAGCAAGCATGTTTTTATTTATTTATTTTTGGAAGTACAATTCTCGAAGTTCCCTTACATAGCCATCGAAATGAATACCATTTATGGTATTTGAAAACAATGCATGTCTTTAAAAGGTGAGAAATTGAAAGGTTCTTACATTTCTCTTTTTAAATGAATTTAGTATTCGAAGATGATATGAAGGATGATAATAATTAATGTCCCACTTTCAAAATGCTGAAAATAAGAACCACTCGTCACAATGAGTTCAAATTTGAACTGAAAATACTTGATAGCGTCAAAAAAAGTTCATCGATTTTTCCCATCCAATTTGGTATGACCTTGCCGTGGTGGATGATCTTTTACTAACTGTTGAATGACTTCGAAGTCATTTTTTCCGTCGAAAAATCGAAACAATCAAGCACATTGAACACTATGCGTAACTCATGCCAAACACATTGTAATTTTGATTGAAAAAATCACTGTCAGACGAATTCACTTTCTTTATGCCATTTAGAGCGCCATCTATTAATACACTTTGGAACTTTTTTGATGCCGTACCATTTATTCCCATTCTTCAAGTATCTTCAGTTCAACAGTTCAGTTGAACTCATTGTGACGAGTGGTTTTTTTTACAGCATTTTGAAAGTGGGACTTTAATTATAATCGCCCTGTATATTTGCAAGGGAATACTTAGTTTAATCTGTCTTCATTTTTTTTCATTCAATTATCATGTATACGTATTCATTATTAACATAATTCTTTTAGATTTTAACATGATTTACAAATAAAGGGAAATGCAAAATTGATTCCGAGTTCTACTTTAAAACCTTCTTTCATTAAAAAATGAGGTTTTTTTGTTTACTTTTATTTCAATTCATTCTTTCTTTTTTTTTCTTCTTTTCAGTTCATAATGGCTTTATTTGAATTTAAATTGCAAAATAAACTTATAAATAATTTACTAGTATGAAAAAGTAAAGAATTTAAAACATATTAAAAAAAAAAAAGGAAATCAGTTATAAACGTTTAAACATTTCCAATTAAATTTAAATATTCTCCCAACTAATACTTCATTATTATGGGAATTTCTTACAAAATAACTAAAACTAATGTAGTTTTAAGCTCAGTAATACGTAACCCTTTTATAAATATTCATTTCCATAAATTTTAAATCAATTCAAATGTATTATTATTACTTGAACTATGGTTAAAAAACAGATATTTTTCCATACTCTTTACATATACAGGTAGTAATAGTTTCAGAAACATAAGTTATATTTACATTGAGTTAGAAATAATTTATTCATTTACTTAAAAATGTTTTTGAATAACAGGCAAGGCATTTTAATTTTAATTTCATCTATTAGGAATAATTTTTTAGTATTAGTGCATTTAAATAATTTTATATTTAAAAATATTTATTTCGATTATTTTTTTTTTTTTTTTTTACTCTTGGTGATTTCTATAGCAAATTATACAACTCTCCTATAAATGGTCAAGTAATTTTCAAATTAAAATAACTACACTAAAAATAGTTTTTAAAACAATATTTCTATCGAAATTAATCTCCGATTTTAGGTCTTACTAATTTAAAAAGTTGCATTTTAAATTAATAAAAAGAAGTTCTTTATGCAAATAGATTATTTGAAAAATGGATAAATATAAAAAAACCATTATCTAAGACTTTTATATGAAATATATTCTAGATATTAGTTTTGCCATTGCAAAGATCAAAGTAACGAAATTAAATTAGATTAGAATAAATATAACACAGTAAAAATGATATTTTCAGTGGAGTTAAGTATTATAGATGTTATTCTTTTATTGCTCATAGATTGTTAAACGATGTTTGATAAATCTTTAAAAAATACTTACTGTATTTCAATGTAGAATTTAGAATTATTTCTCAACAACTCTCTCTATAATACAAGAATTACAGCCACAAGAAATAACAGTGAAATTTACAAGAGAATGATGCATTCTAGCCATTAAATACATAAATAATACATGATGCATTTTCGCAACGTTTAAGAGATTAAGAATTTTAACAAGCATTATAAATAAATCGTTTTCAGTAGCAGATGGAAAATGATTATAAATGGCGATTTTTAGATAAGAATATTTAAAAATCAATTAAATAAATACTAATAATTAAATAGCTACGCATAGATTGAATTAAAAAAGTATTAGATTGACGATGGGAAGCACGTTGGGAATAAAAAAAAAAAAAAAAAAAAAAAAAAAAAAAAAGAATTGATGTAATAAAAAATAAAAAAAAATGAAATAAGAAATTACCATATGTTATTTTTAATGATAACTTGTCTGACAAATAATTTTTATAAGCTTCTGAGAAACGGATGAAGTTGAATTAATTATCGCCATTTGACAGCAAAAACATGGATTTGGCGATCCGTTTACATTTATGGGTATGGCGTGTCTTCCAGCCAACCCTCATCATGGGTATGTGCCCGCACATAGTAATAAAATAATACGAGATATTTCGGAATGAAAAATCAGAGGAGAAATAATATGATGTTAATTCCATTAGGAAATTAAACCTCCTTATAATTAATACTTGCCTTTTGTGATCAATTTGTTTTCAAGGAAGTTAATTTTTATTATTGAGTATTTAGGGGGCCTGATGGCCGAGTGACCAGGGCTCTGGCGATCAGTAGCATATGTTTCGGGTTCGAGTCCCGGCGGTACCATGAATGTTTGTAGTGGTTCGGAAATTCATTTTAATCAGCATGTCCCGCTCTAATATGACCGTTGGGCATAGGGCTAATAACCCTACCACGTAAAAAGGTAACACCTCTTGTCTCGAAATCTGCCAGTAGACATACTGGCCTTTTGGCCCATCATGGGGCTGTTGCACCCCTGATGATAATGATGATGATGATGATGATGATGATGATGATAAACTGTGTCATTAATTGTAGCTATTTAATTATTTTGAGAAATATACTTCAATGTTTCATGATTTTGGAACATTGATGTGTATGGATTGTAGCTGCTTCAGAATCATAGTCTCCAAATTCGATCTACCACCTGTTAATCTTATTTGGAAAAGTAAATTAGCAATTGAAGTTTTAAAATGCTTCATCATTGCTGGGATGATTGCATGAATATTTATTTTCTGTTATATAAAAGTCAACGACATTTTAAAAGATCTTCTATAAGTCATTAATTCTTACTCACTTTTGAATATTTTGATCAATCTATTATTACAGAAGGTACAACAACGAGTATAACTAGCATGTACTCAATAGTAATTTTTAGAAATAAAGAATGCAGTACAAAATAATTTTTATGAATAGAGATACTTTTTCTAATGTCGATAATTTACCATTACTATTAAATAAACTTAAAATGTTTTCATAAATATATAATATGACTTAGAAATTTAGCTGCAATGCTTAAAATAGTACTTCTGTATCGATCATAGATTAGGATAAACTGAACTCAAAATATTTTTACCTATCACAGTAAAACCGGTGGACGTCCGAATCGACCCTACTCGCCAACCATTGAGTGCCGGTCAAGAGTATGAATTCACTTGTATGGCTGCTGGTTCCAGACCTCCGGCAGTCATAACTTGGTGGAAAAGCAACAAACAACTAAAAAATCCAGATGATAAATCTACGCAAGCTGGAGATGTCACCACCAGTTTCTACAGATTCACTCCCACAGTTCAAGACAACAATGTGCACTTCTCTTGTAGGGCACACAATCCTGTCATTCCAGGCAGTGCGGAATCGGATGGTTGGACACTGGAAATACATTGTAAGTAATAAAATTTGAGATGAAACCATCTTATACCAAAAAATTAATATGTACGCAATATTTTTTAATTGTGAAGATATGACATTCCAAGAATACTAATTAATATTATAGTTAATATGAATTCTAGAAGTCATACAATTTTATGTGCCATTAATGTTGATTTTCATATTGATGGATGGTTTAATTGACAATCAACATTGAAATCTATATATTAATAGTTTTAGAAATATTTAAATTTATTTATTTACTTTAATTGCCGACTGAATAAATTAAAAAATGAAAACCGTTGTTCAGCAATGTCTATAATCAACCATTCATTTTAATTAAATGATCAGTATGATAACGGTAATCGTTCATGTAACAAGGTTTATCTAAAACACAAATATAATAAGAGTAATTTTCTCCTCCTAAGCTTAAATTCAATAATGCAGTAAAATCATCCGCAAATCACAACAAATTTCCTGAATAAAAAAAAAAAAAAAAAAAACTACGGGCTTATGTATAATACTGGGCATAAAACTTAAAAGATTCTATAAAAATTCTAGACAATGGAGATTTATGCTAGTATTGATGGCAACAAAATATCGTGCAATATTAATACATAATACTTTGAACCAAACGCTGGTTCAATAAAAGTTTTTTTCTTTTTTTAATGAATAAAAATTATTTCCTAACTGAGTATCCCCCTCCCCTTGCCTCAAAAATATAATAAAATAAAACCATATATATATATATATATATATACATTCTGCATTTGTATTCAAAATATATTAAGCGAAGCTAACGTAAATAGCATTTGTTAGGCATTTTTTTTAATAAGCATGTATACAATATTATATGCGATCGATTTATAAGTTTTCAATATTTTTTCACGCTATTAAAAGATATTGACCAACCATTTTAAAATTATAAAAATATACAACGAAATATTGCACTAGTAATTTCTTTTCCAAAATCATCTAGTTCCATCATAAAACCTAATGATTGAAATTAATCTAACCTAAAACCTAAAATTATTTAATACAAATGTTTATAATAATTCACTCATTTTACTTAAAACCATTTGTATGGTAATGGTAATCGTTCTTGTAACAAGGTTTATCTAAATCACAAACATAATAAGAGTAATTTCCTCCTTCTAAGCGTAAATTCAATAACAGAGTAAAATTATCCTTGAATACAGCAAATTTCCTGAATCAATGAAATTTTCTACTGGTTATGTCTAATACAGGGCATAAAACTTAAAGGTTGCTGTAAAACCTAGACATTGGAGATTTATACTAGTATTGATAGCAACAAAATATCGTGCAATATTAATACTTTCTTTTTTTTTATGAATAAAATTTGTTGTTTATTAACTTAGTACTCCCAAAAAAAATTAATAAAAAATAAACCATATATATGTATTTGGTATTTGAATTCAAACTATATTAATCAAAACTAATATAAACAACATTTGGTAAGTTTTTAATAAGCATGTATACAAGATTATACATGCTCGATTTAATATGTTTTCAATATTTATTTTCACACTATTAAAAGATACTTACCAAGTATTCTAAAATTATAAAAATAAATAAATAAACAGAATACAACGAAATATTGGACAAAATAATAAAAAAAAAAAAAAAAAAAAAATAATATAAAATAAACTGTATTAATATCAATTCTGTATTTGAATTTAAAACTGAATTAAACAAAACTAATATAAACAGCATTTGTTAAGTTTTTAATAAGCATGTATACAATATTATATGCGATCGATTGGTAAGTTCTCAATATTTTTTTCCACACTATTAAAAGATACTTTTTACCAACCATAGCACACTTACCAACCCTTTTAAATTATAAAATAAATAAATAAACAGAATACAACGAAATATTGGACTAAATAATTTATTTCCCCAAATTATCTAGCTCCATCATAAAACCTAATTAAATTGTGCCCCTTGCAGATGTCCTGGCACGTTTCCCTTCAACTGGGAAGCACCTTCAAGAAGGGCGAAATTCAAGAAGGCAATGACGTTTACTTCGAATGCAATATCCACGCCAATCCATGGGTGACGGAGATCAGCTGGTACTTCAAAGGCCAAGAGCTCAGGACAAACACGTCCGCCGGGATCGTGATCAGCAATCAGTCCCTGGTGCTGCAGAAAGTTCAGAGGACTAATAGGGGTCTTTATTACTGCATGGCCACCAATGCGGAGGGCACCGGCAGAAGTAACGAAGTGTTCCTCAGAATACGATGTAAGTAGCAGTTCTATTTGGTTTGGTTTGTTTTGTACCAAATAACTTGAGAAATTACTTTTATGTAAATCTTTTATAAATTGTAACTTTTTTTTTTTTTTTTTTTTTTTAAAAAAATTTAATCTCAATAGTCAGGTTTTTGTCTGATTATGAAATTGAATGTTATATCATATGAATAATGACCAATAAAAATTGAGTTATGTATTTCAAAAAAATATTTGAAATATAATATTTAATCTCATTTATTTTTAATGACTGAATCAATATATTGAATTCAAATTTAATATGTCTTTAAAGAAATGAATTAGAGTGTATAATACATCTTTATAGTTTTAAATAAATACGTTGAAAAATATTTTAAACAAAAAGTAAATGTTAACGGGTAATTGTGCAAGATTATTTGCTTTCATAATAATAAAAAAATTTATATATTTTTATATTAATATTTTTTTAAATACTGAAGAAAAAGTTTGATATCCTGTTTTTTTAAAAATGATTTTGCTGTTAAATATAGTAACAATGATATAGAAGGAAACTATTAAACAAAAATATACATGAAAGCAATTTTTTCTTCATTAAGGTTATTTAGATTTAATTATTTATTTTCCATAAAGAAAGTCAAACATTTCAAATTTCAAGATACTTTTGATATATTTTTTTTCAAAACTGCATCTACTGAATTTTAAAATCTCGAATTGTAAAAATAAAATTATAATATGAAAAAGGAAAATAAATGACAAATTACCTGTTTAATTCCTTTTGAAATATGGAAAAAGTAACTTGGTTCTATTGCTGGCACTTTGATTTTGTTTTAATTAAAATTATTTTTGTTTTGAATTAATTTTCTGAAGTCTTATTGAAAATCATTCTTATATATTCCGGAACATATATTTTTAAATATTTTTTGTTTGTATTAATTCACAAATTCAATAAAGTAAAGAACGCATTATTGCTAACGATAATTATTACGTGCAATTGAAAATTATTGGCTATTTTCATTTATTTGCCATCTTTTTGTAGAAATATTAATGTATTTAATAAATAATTTAAACTGTGTGTATGAGAGAGAGTAAGATAGTTATTTTATGTTTCTTAACAAATAATTTTGAGAAAACTATTATTTATATAACACCTGTATAAATGTAAAAAAAAGAAAATGTAAAAAAAGTAAATTTAAAAAAAATCCTTCTATGCATGCAAAAAAACTAATTGCATTTTTAAATGGAGAATAAAAATATAAATATCAAACTAAAAATTAAATCGAAGAAGTCATTTTTTTAGAAATTAAAAAGAGTTATTCAGTCTGATAAGTGGCATTACTGTAAACATTAATTGTAGTAGGTTCTACTGCATTGTAATTTTTGATGATATTTTTATTAAGTGCATTTATTTATCTTCAAGAAAAAAAGTTTCATTTATAATTATGCAGATTGAGAATTCAGGACTCATTATTTGAAGAAGATAAAATGTCAGTTACAAAACCGAGGGAACTTTTAAGTAAAATAACACATTTTCCAGACAATTAGTAAATTTTTTCAAGCTATACAAGGAGGAAAAAAGAAAAGTTTTTATCTTTAATGCAGGAATAACACAATTGAAATAAAACATTTTAAGAGATGTTTTTGAATCAGTTTTCACTAATTGTTACAAATGGACTTCTTTTGTAATGGACAGTAAATTTTTCACTGAAGTAAATAAAACATTTAATGTTACTTTAAAGTAAATCGAAATCATTTTCGAGATCAGTTGGGTTACCTTGCAAACAAGAATGAAAACAAGATAAATATCCATGTTGTCAGAGAATAAAAAATGAATAAAACCATTAAGATTGTCTTAATGATTAATTATACGTTAAAAAAGAGTAATTTTTATCATGTCATACGATTTTACTCATAAATTAAGGAGTGCCCTTGCTTAAGATATAAATGTTCATCTACGAAGGTTTCCAGTTTCATCTGGCATAATTTATTGGTACGTCTTTAATTCTATCAGTATAAATAAAGTATTCAATCTAAATTTATTTTTAATTTAAAGTAGAATAGTTTGTATCAATTTATTACAAAATTTTATTCATTTAATGAAATGGTTGTATATTGTGCCAATGGATTCAAGTTCAAAATTTATTGGAAAGATTATTTTGATTCTTTTGAACAGTATCTCTTAAAATGTATTATTTCGTATTAAAATTTCTTTATTGTTTTCATTTCAATAAAATTTAATTAAATATGAAAAACTTTGAATATCATAAAAGATTATTACATTATGTTACATCACAAAAAGATTATTACATTATATTACATCATAAAAGGATTATTACATTATAACATTTTCTGACTAAATTCTCGTATGTGGCAAATAAATTTAATTTATTCTCCATTTCTAATATATTCTAAAATTGTTTTTTATACTTAAATAACTGTAAAAAATATTTTCTGAGTTATTATTTATAATAATCCAGCATCAATAATTGGTTAGAGGGAAATTATCAGATACAATAAATCATTATTATATAATAATGTTTCTTCCTAAATGAAAATGTATTATTGGTTGTTATTATAAAAATGCTTAATTTTCATTATAAATTTAAAAACGAAGACAAAAAAAATTATGGATACTTTTTGGAAAATATAAAATCATAAATAAAAATGAAACCACATATTTTACGAGGAAAGTATGAAAAAACTTGAATTAGCGAAATGAGATAAACACAAACAGTTCTTTCTCGTTTTTCTGAAATATTATTTTTGTTAAACTACCAAAAATATTTCATATAAATGATAAATAAACTTAAAAACACTAACAGAAAAATAGAATAACAAAATTGAATAAAATCTTTGCTTGTTTTGGTTTGTCTTTATTATCAAAGTAAGCAATTAAAATTTTATTTTATTCGACAGAATCGTGCGAAATAAAAAAACATAGTCTTTCATTCTTGGTTAGATTCCAAAAAATGCACTTTAGTAAAAATTTAAAAGGCAGCAGCAGTTCACAAAAATTATTAGTTATCTAAATTCAATAGATGGACTTGGACTTAATATGGGTTATACTTATGGTTTCAATATTATTTATCTTTGAATAAAGTCAAACCTGTTTCTGTATCAGGGAAAAGGCCACATAAAAATGATCATTCAAAGCTTAAGTAGAAATTTTTATAACTTTTTTATTTATATTATTCTTTGTGGTGGACATTTGTTTCTCTTATTTCTACATTTGTTTGTTTTACATAAAACATCCTACATAAAATTCTACTAGTCCTACTTTAGGTATATGATGTATAAACATCATGTGTATAAAACAAAGATGCATATATAACATGCCTAAATGCTAATCTTTGTTTAAAAATATATTTTTTTTTTTTTCAAAAAATGTTTGAATAAATAAAATGTCTCAATTTATTTTGGAATAAAATACTTCAAGTTGAATATGAACTTCTTGAATTTAACGAATTGCAATTTATTATAAATTATCTAATAGAACCAAAAATTAAAGAACCAAAATACTTTTACGTGAATAAATATATGATGTACTATCTATCAATGACATAAAATATTCATTTTGGATAATTAAAAATATGTGAAAAAATTTAAAATCATATAATTTACTATCCAAATTCAACTAATATAAAGATTACACCTTTGCTTGCTAAAAAGTAAACAATGAATGAATACTTTTATTTTCTTTTGAAATAATCTGCATTCGATATCTCATTAAACTAACATCCTACTACACCATCAATATCACGCGATAAAATAGCCGGTGTATGAAGTTTTTCTTCAAAACACCTCGTTAAACCATCAGTTAAATAGATGTGGGTAGCGGTTTAAGAAACACCCATCGTATTAAAAAAAACTATATTCCAAAAATTTCTAATGCCTCACTGGACAGACAGCAACAACAGTAATAAAAGAGTTATTTATCATGAATAATTAATATTCCATAAATTTATCAAGAAATAAAAACTATATGAATCGATAACAAGTTAACAAATTTTGCATGAAATCGAGAAACAAATCAAATATACAAACTGATGTCATTACATAAATAAACTTATTAGCCTGCTTCTATCATTGATCTCATGCGAATTATTCTGTGGATTATAAAAAATATTTATGAGTGCAATTATCTCGTGGATTATTTAATAAACACATCATGAAATTTACTATTCTAGATGCCCCTGAATGCAACCAAACCAAAAGAAAATTTATGGAGTGGCGCTATTCTAGACAGTCGGATTAACTTGCAGAACTAGACGCAGATCCATCAATCTCACGTTATAAAATAAGCGGTTTAGGAAGTTTTCCTAATCCATAATTTATACAGTGATGTCAGCAGAAGATTATCGAAGTAGTGGTTTAAGAAAAACCAATCGTACTAAAAAACATCAGTTCAAAATTTTAATGTCTGCTGAACTGACATCAACAACAGCGATACAAAAGAGCTAATTATCGTGAATAATTAATCTCCATTAATTTATCAGGAATAAAACTACATAAATCGATAGAAAATTAACAAATTTCGCAAGAAATCGTAAAAAAAATATCGATCAATGTTAATCAAAGGATAGCATTCAGCAATATCAAATTCATATTTAGATAACAATTAGATAAAACAATTATCGTTAAAATGAATTAAAAAGATGTAAAAGCAAATAGGTATAGTTATGTCATTACATAAATTAACGTTATGTCATTGTTATTATGTCATTACATAAATAAAACTTTATGAGCATTCTTCTGTCATTGATTTCTCATACGAATCATCCTTTGGATTATTAAAAACATTTATGAGTACCTTTATCTGGAACATTATTTAATAATTCACATCATAAAATTTACTATTCTAGATGCTCCTGAATGCAAGCCAAACCAAAAGAAAATTTATGGAGTGGCGCTATTCGAGACAGTCGGAGTCACTTGCGAACTAGACGCGGATCCAGACAACATCACTTTTCGCTGGAGATTCAACAGTTCTGGCAAGAGCTTAGATATTACGAATTTTCAAACAACAGGAACGAAGAGCGTAGCGAATTACCGACCGCATTCCGATGATGATTATGGATCCATTATTTGTTGGGCAAGTAATGATGTTGGGCGTCAAAGGGAGCCGTGTGTATTTACTGTCATACCAGCAGGTGAGAAATCTATACTCCCATCCATTCTTTTCATTTTCTATAGGAAAGAGAGATGTATCGTGTGCGTGTGTGGGGAGAAATAAAAGTATTTACGAAATATATTGACAGTATGCGTGATGGCAGGGATATTAAAATGCCAAATTTTTAGAGCTCTTACACTAGAAAAATATTAAAGAAGGAATAAATATATTTTTAATACACATGTAATATATATTTATTAAATATAATTTAAAATGAAAGGTCGTAATGATAAAAAGTAATTTTAGATACATAATTTGGAAAGTTATGCATCTAAAATTGTTTTTTATTATTACAAAAGAATTATCATATGGAATGTTGAGAATGTTTTATGCTTTTGTTATAAATAATGAGATTTTGTAGTTGATTATTGTATATAATCCATTTACTAATGGTATAAAATATTCAATGGCATATTTGTAAAATAATGTTGGAAAGAATATTTAATGCATTCCATGTTACTTTTTTTTTTCACATAAAACTTGTTTTACGTGATTAAAGTCTTACAATAAAAAGTCGCATAAATAAAAAAAATAGATTAAAGTCGTATAAATATTAAGTTACATAGTTATAGTATATGGTATAAATATTATATTAACTCTAAACATTTATAGATGTAAATATTTTTCTATAAATATCTTGTGTAGTTTCCTCTATCTTGAGTAATCTTCTCTTAAAAAATAATAATTTATTAATTAAAATATTTTTTTTGAAAATTTTTAAATAAATTTCGTAGGTACCATTTTAATTTTCCATGTTAAAACACTTATTTTAAGTTTTTTTACTGTTTTATTTTTTTCAATGTATTTTTTTTTTTTTTTTTTTTTTTTTTTTGTTGTTATTTTAAAATTTCAATTCGATAATGCAATTATCTTAAAAATGAATTAAATTAAAAAGTAAAAACACATAATTACAGTTGAGAAACTCATTTTTAACGTTGTTTTAGAGTAAATGCTGAGCCTTATTTTCGATCAATAAGTAAACGTATTCATCACAACACAAATTCTCAAAGGCATTTAACATAAACCTTTTAACCTTAACCAAGAAACCATCATACATAAAGTTCAACCCACTACTTCTCAACAAAAAAGAAAGCACATTAAACGCCGTAAATGACAAACATAGTTGAAATTCTCATTGTGCCCTTGCGTTACTTTTTTTCATACCCACAGGTCCTCCGGAGCCTTTGCAGAACTGCAGCGTGGTGAATTATACTGAGGATTCTCTCAAGTTGAATGCGTCGAAGGTTACAACGGCGGCCTCGTACAGATATTTCAACTTGAAGTTTACGATGACACCGGACGGAAGCTGCACGGTAACTTCACCTCGGTTCAACCTCAGTTCTACGTGTCAGGGTTACCGAGTGGCAAAATTTTACGCCTGGTCGTCTTCGCCAAGAACAGCAAAGGCAAGAGTGCCCCCATAGTGCTAACGGCGAACACATTGCAGAAGCCGGAGAAGTTGACAGGTAGGATGGTGGTTGTACATTTGTGAAGTGCGTGAAATGGCAGAGGGGTGAATTTGGGCATTTATATTGTATATGGTGGGGATAGAAAAAAAAATTAATGGTTAGAAGGTAAATATGCAAAAAATTGGAATTTAATGGATATTTGGTTAAGGATGTGAAAAAGCGCATATGTGTGTTTTATTTAAATTCGAAATCAAGTAATTATTTAAGCATTATTCACTGAATTAATGTGAATTAGCATTTGTCAAATTGGAGAAGATGGAGGAAAGGGATGATTGCTACATTTAGTCACAGAAATAAAGAAAAAAATTATAAATTCGTATTCAACTTGGATATTGTATGTAATGGAATGTAATGGATATTGTATAATTTATAATTAAATTTTTATGTAAGTTCCAAAAATATCATGACTTATTATGATTTTAATTTAGATTATTGTACGGCAGCAATTAAATATTTAAATGCTGCTATAATGAAAATTGTTTTCTTTTGCAAAAATATCTAATACAAAATATAACATTATCATTAATTTCCGATTAGAAATTTTAATAAAATTTAATTCATTGTAATTTTATTCTAATTTTTTATATTGAAGAAAATGTAATGTTAAATGAAATTGTTAAATCGGTCATATACTATCTTAGTTAATTTTTTTTTGTTCATATCATTATCAATTTTATTATTCATATACTTATTTAAATATTTATTCAACTGACAATTATTTTTTAATTTAAAACAAGTGAAGTTAGATATTGCCCCATGTTGCAAACTAATTTTAAATAAATACGAAAAGGGGCTTCATAAACATTTAAAACTATTAACGATTTTCTTAATAAAAATCATTTGCTTTTAATATAATTTAATGAACAGTTTTTCTTTAAGTCTGGCTGATGAATGACACAGCTAACTATTTATCAGAAAATTGATATAAATCTTTTGTATCGTGATTCAATCTCTGCATTACTTTGCAATGAAATCTGATTAATAGATAATTAAAAATCATAAAATTAATCCAGCTGAGAAGCTTTGAATTAAAACAAAGAAGCATATTTTTATTTTTATTCATAAATATTATTTTTTCAGCAGCTTTGCACTTAAGTAAATAAACATTTTCTTCTACTTTATAAAAAGGTATGCAAGGGATGATAATATTCAGACCGGTTCTGGGGCTTCTCATAGGAATAGTTGTTGCATTAGTTCTAGTAGCTGTCATCGTCATCATCTATTTACGTATGAAAAAGAACCGGAAGGACAAAAGTAAGAAATTTAACCCCTTTCCAGCAAAGCATCTATCCTATTTATCTTTATTAAAATATATTATTATATTGCATTTTAATATTCCAATATTATTTCAAAAAATAGGAGTAAATTTTTCATAATTTACAATTCGTTAAAATTACATTATAATATTGATATTATCAATTTCATAAAATATAGCTCCCATTTCTTTTTTTAATTGAATAATTTTCCTCATGTCTGTTTCTTTAATCTAGATATTAAATAATTTAATTATAATTCTTTTATTATGGTTTTTTTGTAGTAAACATTCTTTAAGATTTCTGTTTTAAAGTTTATTAAATTATAACACAATTATGTATAAATTATAAACATTTAGATTTAAAATTATATATTTTATTTTACAGTAACAAAACGGACACCAGAAGTTCCTGATAAGTAAGTTTTATTGATCTCATTACAATCTTAAAATTAGTTCATATTTTTATTAAATTATAATGTAATAATTATTTAAGTGCTGTATATTATTTATGTCTTTTTATAAAACAGTTGGAATAATAATATACATTCATTAGAAATTATAATATTTACTTAGATTTAAAAATTAATATTTTAAAATTGATTTTAAAGCATGCTTAATTATATTATTAGATGTCAGACACCATTAAAGAAGGACACTGATGATATAGCAGATAGTGAAGAGAAAGGTCCAGACATTATTCCAGCAAACATCAACACCAGACAACATTTTATAGTCAATGGTAAAAGTCTTTTATTTTTTAATAAACTTCAACCAACAGTGAATATACAGAGACATTATCCCACATTTAAAAAAATTCTACTGAGAAATTTTTATAGAATTCTACAAAAATGATATAGTACATCTTTAATTAGCACTATATCTAAAAGAAAAAGTTTTATTTCTTTAACGTTTTCGATTACTTGATTAATAGCAATATATAATTTTCTTATTAATAAATTCCCTTTAAAATTTATTATAAATTAGGGAATATCCTTAAAATGTTTGAATATTTTTTTGAACTATTTAAAGCCAGAAAACCTACTGTTGCAACATTTTAAGTGATAAGTTATTATAATTTTTTAAAAAACAATGCTTTGATATACTGATTCAAATAATACTAGAATAATGTTGAATAATCAATAAATTAAAAACAACATCTAAATCCAGACGCATTGAATTATTATTTTCATAGAATAGGACTTTGATTAATAATGTATGATATTTGTAAATAAATCAAATTGAAAATATAATTATAAAGAAAAAAGTAAAAATTTGAAACGTTACTATGTGTTGCAAATAAGGCTGACCTTCTTTTGTATGAATAATCATCCTCTTGATGATTTTTAAATAAAACTAGTATATTTTTTTATAATAACAATATGATTAAATCTATCGAAAGGAATATAACATATTTCATTAAATCCAGTATCAGAAAAAGTGTATATCTCTTACAATTGATATATGGATAGTTCAAATAATTTCACTTTTTGTCTGTGAAAAAGTAAATCAAATTAAGTGTGGTAATAACAATGAATTTTCAGAGGATCCGAAGATCAAGTTTCTCCGGCGAAATCGGCTGCTGTGTGCCATTGGGGTTCTCCACCCAGGAATCCTTGCCTGGAAGGATGCCCGTTCAGCCATGTGCTCCATTCAGAAGGGTAAATCGAATAAATTTATGATAATTTAAGACTACCCCCCCCCCCAGTTTTTCCCCTTTTTCTTTTTCTATTTCTACAGTAAAAGAAAAGCAGGAATTTTATGGCTGCAATGGTAAGTGGTGAAACAAAGTGTTTAACTGAGGAATTTCGATGTAATTGTTAAAAATAATTTGATTTATGTTCCTCATTAGATGAAGGTTCAAAGAATACATTATGCTGATTATCAAAAAGATTAAATTTTTTTAATATATTTTTGTAATCATTTATTTTTATTTTTGTAAGAATTTAAATTGTGTCCCATGCAACTTTTACACTTAATATTTATGAAAATTTAGGAGAATGTTAAACATTGAAAACGCTGTTTTAGTTATGAGGATTTAGATAAATAAGTTTTAATGATTTGCAAAAACTGTCAAAAAGTTTTATAACGAGTTTTTTTATTTAGAGTTATAAATAAGCAATCAAAAATACCCCAAAATCCTGTTTTTAAAAAGTATTAGTTCATAGCAAAATGATATTTTGATATGATCTGAAGCATAACCAATAATTAGTAAATTAAAAAGCAAAAGCATTAATGATTTTAATAATTTTGGACCATTAATGATATGTACACAGTCAAAACTTTTATAACCATTATTTTTTATTTAAATAATAAATAAGCAATCAAAAAATACCCCAAAATCCATTTTCAACAAAAATTGGTTCATATCAAAATAATCTTTTGATATAAAACTATAACTGTTATGTTATTTGCACTGGAAATAAGTTTTTCTTCATTTTACATAATAAAGATATAAATTATATTAGCTTAAAAATAAGCCAAATACTTTAAAATTACTAAAATAATATTTTAAATTTAAAATTTGGCACCACGTAAATAATTTACTTAACATAATATTGTTTTTATTAATTAATACATGCTTTTTAAGTCATTTGCCGCAATTCAAACATTTATATGTTTGCATCATCAGTTGAGAGAAGTTATTAAACTGATGATGCAACGTTTAAATCGCGGGGGATGTGAGCTAATATTTATTTCTAAAAAAACTGCATTTCTATTTTGGTGTCAACTTCTCAATGTAAAGATTTTAAATTTGGAAAGAGTATGTTTTACTTTTTCTGGCAGAAGTGCTGGATAAACAGAGTCAAAACGGGAGTAAATAACATTGTAAAAGGAAATGAATGTTTGGGCAAATATAGCAAAAAAGCTTGACTTCTTTTAATGTGGAATATATAGGTTTTCTTAACGTGTTCATGCCATAATATTTTGTTTTTTTGTTGAAATTATTTTAAAGAATACATGAACTGATTCTGTAATGTGGAAAAAGAATAAATTCCCATGTTATTTATGTATGATGCTAAAAATAACTTAAATAAAATATTTTATATTACTTGCTAAATTTTTTATAAATTCTATTTACAATAATATGAAATATGTGTATGTATAGCTATTTGATACATAAATATACTGTAAAAACACAATGAGGTTTAGCTGTATAGCAGTCTAATAACATTTTGCTATCGAATAATTTGATTCAATAATTTAAATGAATAATTTAATTCTCTTAGTGTCAACCTGGTAATTTATGATGAATTAATATAATATAATATAAGATAATGTAATCATCATATTAGAAAAAAAAATTAAATTGTATTTAAAATTACGTTAAATAGGTTTTTCTACCTGATGGTTTTAAAAAGTTAACTTGAAATTATAATAATAATTAAAATTTTAACTTTTGCAGTTTTTATTTTAATAATAAATCAGATATAAAATAATAGCTCTGAAGTTTTCTAAACATTATCCACTTTTTGTTCATTTTTAGATTTAATTGCAAGGTGTTTATATTAATGTTATTGTTAGCAAGGGAATATTACAAATTTATACGAAAAGTAGAATAGCATATGATTATAGGCTTATCTTTATTATGATTGATGATTTTTGTGATTATTTTTTTCTTTTTAAATTTGATTTTCCTGTATTGTATATGTGTTTCTTTACTAATTAATTTTAAATTCATAACATAAATACATTAATGATACATTTTTAAGTATTTTTTTTTAAATGATGAAGGCCTGAGAAAAATATCATTAACTTATTACCCAATAGTAAAATAAATGTTTTGAAATACCTTTACTTCTACAGTTTCTTTATAAATATTTATATTTTGCCAGTTCTCCTATAAGTACATTTAATTAATTACTTGTAATATCATACAGTGAAATGCAAATATATTAATTATATAGTAAATTAAAAGCAACTCAAATAAAACTAATGCGTAAAATTGATATATTAACATATCTGATTTCAGCAAGGATGTTACCTATGCTGAGCTGGCGTACCTCTGGACCAACAAACTGCCGCAACCATGACTGTGAGAAGAAAAGGCCACCCACTGAGTACGCAAAAGCTGGACTGCCAACGTCATATCCACCCCCGAAAATCGGTGACGAAGACGAGAAATCAGCTGCATCTTGCGACACCCCTCATGAAGAACAAACGAGAGCGCGCCGTCTGAAGCAAAACTCGTCAGCTGTTCGTTAAATAATCATGTGGCAAACATTGTGACAAACCGACGGCCGATGTATTACAAAAATAAAAGTGCCGAATTTAGATATTTGTCATCGGTTCTTGAAGAAGACCCTTGAGCTTTTTTGTGGGTCTTTTCCACCAAGAAAATTCGATCGCGACCCTCTCTTCGCCTTTGTTCCGTTGTCAACCACTTCACCAAGAGCGGTGTCAATAACTCTTATTCATATTGAGGAGCTTGGAGGTGTTAGAGCTTACTGGCCATCATATTTGATGCATATCTGTGAGTTTTACAAGAACAGAATCATTTTGAAAGTGGAATTTTTGGTTTTTCCAGTGCTTAGTTCGATCCTATTTTTACCTTAATTTCGAAGGTTTATCGGGAATCAGTTTCGATAACTATAACAATGCGCAAAATTAACTTGCTTCAAGACTTTTCTAGTGTTTGTGAATGGTTTGCATCATTGTCTGGCGGACTCTGAACACAAGAGCAAATCGATGCTGGTCTTAACTATCTTCTAGATAAACTTTTCATTGACGTTTTTAGATGGTACCATGGGTGACACTTGAACGATGCCCGAACTCTTTTGCAATGGTTGAAGGGAACATCGCTTGGAATTACATTATAGGACGTATTTTCATAGATACGAGGATTGAAGGTGTTGCATCATACTCAAAGTTATCAGTATGGTCTTATGAACCATTCTTTAAGAATGATGAAATTACCAGTGCAGAAGACTAACCTGGTTCATTTTCTTTATATACCATTTTTTGACTCAAACTCTCTGTGTTTTTACTTGCAGCAAATGACTGTTTTCAATATAATAACTCTTTTTCGATATCAAGCACAAAAGACGCTACTGTTGTTTTTCTTTCCTTTTTTCTTATTACAGAGCACATGAATTTACAAGCACTCTCGGGATTTTTACCCGACTCTAGATGTCTCGTGGGATATGTCGTTCAATTAATCTTATTTAATGTCTCATAAAGAAAGGGAAATTTTTTTTTTGTAAAAAAACCAAAAAAAAAACATGTGTGTAAATTCAATGCAAATCCTGTGATTACTAGTATTTCAAATTGAAGTCTAACTACGAATTCATTAATTGATCATGAGTCTTTTTATATTTCGGGATTATGAATGCAGATTAAAAAAAGCAAAAGTATAAATATGTAAATTATGAGTATACATAATATGTAGGAAGTCTATGGAGAAGAATTTGATGTAAATAATCAATACGTTTTATCATTCCAAACACTACAGATGAAGAGTAAGACAATCGAAGAAAGAAAGAGCACATAGGGAGTATTATTAATGTTATGTATAACAGAAAAAAAATGTTTTTTTGAAAGAGCACATGATTTTGTTTTAAGTGAAACTAAATATTATTTCTTTGATTGAATTGGCAGGCTTGTACGACAAAGGCTCAAATGACTACGTTCATAAACATACTGTTGATGTCCTATTATAATTCCAACACTTTTTTTAAATAAATGAAAAGTGTGAAAAATAAATATTTCTTTTTCCTAATCAGAGTCAGTTCTTTATGAAAATATAATCAATACATGGTTAAACACACATATAAACCTATACATACATTGAAAAAAATTTCTAAGTATAGAAATCTATCCAATAAATTCTCCACAATCTAGAACAAGTTTGGAGAGACATTACTTAACATTTTAAATAAATTTTCAAATGAATACGTTTAGGATTGGCCATGCATGTTTATCGAATACTGTAACCTTATAATTCTAAATAGAAATGAAATTTACTTTTTAAAAAACATCAAGATAATTGCTCTTAAATAATTTTCCCATTGCAGTTTCTAAAAATATATTTTAATGATTCAACTATTTTAGAATTAAAATTTTCGTTTCATTTTTGTTAAAACCTTTATGTATGTGAATCCTTCACATTTTAAGAAGTACCAAAGTGTACGAAAAACATTTGGGCATATAGTAAATAATTTGAAAAAACGTTTTGAATTAACTTAAAATAAACTGAATGGTTGTTTTAATGTTTAGCTTTGAATTATTAAAAGCAGTGCAAAACTTTTTAACGTAATCAAAAGGTAAATATTTTAAAACCATAAAATACATTCGTTCCAAGAAAAAATTATTTTATATTATCTTATAAACTGTAAAGTAGGAAATAAATGAAGACTTATAAAAACAGAAAGATGCCAGACATTCACATTTACATATATATTTTACTCATAAGAAATAAAAATGAATTAAAAAACATCAAATATACAACCTCATCGGTATTAATATTACTAATTAATTTAATTCCATAAAATCGTGTTTCATTTTTTAAATTATTTTCCTTTACAATTTGATTTAAAATTTTAGAAATGAAGATTGGTGATTCTGTAAAAAACAACGTAAACTTTATAGTAACATTTTGAATAAAAACGCTTCCTAACATTCTTTTGAAAAGCATGCTAATTTCATTAATTGATTTATGAATATTAATTTATTTAATGACCGGGGGCAGTAAAAGCATATTAATCTGAAAACTTTAAGAATAAGTAATTATAACTATGTCTCATATTTTCTTTGTTTGAAGAAATAAAAATAGGTATTAGATAGTTGTAATCAGAAACGTTCTTGGTAAGAGATAAAGTTAAATAAATGAAAATATGAGACATAGTTATAATTACTTATTCTTAAAGTTTTCGAATTAAATATGCTTTACTTCGCCCCGGTCATTAATAAAATTAATATTCATGTCAATTGTGAAATACAGCATGCTTTTTCAAGATGTTAAACACCTGTCAAAATATTTTCTTCATAATCTTCATTTCTAAAATTTAAATCAGTAAAATGAAGCATTTTATGGGGTAAGAACAGTAATAATCGTGGGTGCCAGGCAAATGTTTTTCTTCTTATGAAGTAAAACTAATGTGAGTATCTGGCATCTTTTGTTTTTATAAGAGTCTTCATAACCTTTCTACTTTATTTATAAGATAATATAAATAATTTTTCTTCATTTAAATATTTTAAACTATTTACCTTTTGGATCTACATTAAAAATTTTGCGCTACTTTGTAATTCAAAAGTTATCGTGCACAACTATCTGGTTTGACCCCCAAGTTATTCAAGTCAACTTTCAAACCCGACTGTCTTGTTTTCAAACTTTATTTTCTTAAAGTAATGAAAGTTCACATACATAAGGTGCAACAAAAATGAGCAAGGTACCAACATTACAATGGATGAATCATTGAAATATGTTAGAAGCTTTCTGTCGGAAAGTGACCCAAGAGCAATTATGTGATGTTTTAAAGTAAATGCATTTCTATTTGGAGGCCTGACCTCAAATGCATGTATCTAAGCATATTCATTTGAAATTTATTTAAAAATGTTAGTATCTCCAACTTTTTTGTTGTTGTGGAGAACTATTGGACAGAAGAGCTACATCTTGAGAATTTTCAATATTTATGTAGGCTATATGTGTTCAACCATATTGATAACAATATATTTAAAAGAAACGACTTGATAGAAAAGAAATATTTATTTTCACTTTTCATTATTTAAAAGAAATGTTGAACATGGACAATATGTTTATGAACATTCAATCAAATAATATTTAGTTTCACCCAAACAAAATCGTAACTCTTCAAAAACATTTTCTGTTATATGCTCCATGCTCTTTCAACTCGTTGTGCCTCTTTCATCTGTGTGTTCTGAATGATAAACATGCCTATTGATGACCCCATCAAAATTCTTCTCCATAGTTTCCTTACACTGTATATTCCTCTCCCTCAATTCCATATTTACTGCTTTGTCTTTGCATTTCCTGTCCCAGTGGCATGATCAGTAATGAGCTAATAATTGACTCAATTTGAAAATACTAGTAATCACGAAGTTGCATTGAATTGCATGTTCACGGTTTTTACACTTTCCTATGGTTGATAAATGGGTAATTTGCATTTATATCCACGGCATCAGTGCATTTAATACAACTAGAAAAGAGGAAAGCTTCAACACAATAAATTTCTTTTTGCGCTTTGTCAAAAAACATTATGATCTAAAACGACATTATAGTAAACTACAGAAAGGACTAATCAAATATTTATAAAAATGATTCAGGTGTCTACCGGCAACAAGAATGGTTCATAGACCATGCAGTGCTGGTATGATATGCAGCGCAGCTCAACACTAGACATCTCAATGCGGTACATCTGCAAGCGATGTTTTCAACCATTGCAAAGTTCGCATCGTGTGTCTGTATTTTATCTAGCGTCGATAACTATCTAGAAGACTGATTGGGCACCGGCATCAGCGAATTCAGAATCTTTTCAGATGGCAAACTTAAGCGCAGTAAGTAATTTGCGCATTGTTATCGAGTATTCCCGGCACAAACCTGTCGAAACCAAGGTAAGTAGGATCGGCAAGCACTGGAAGACACCCAGTTCCGCAAGCGGTGTTGCGGAATACTGCGATGGTCAGGCTCAGCACCTCGAGCTCCTGTGAATGGGATTGACGCTACGCTGTGACAGTGGTTGTTCAACGGAACAAGGCGAAGAAGGGTCTGCGATCATTCCTTTTCTTACGGTGAAAAGACACAACTTCAGGTGTCAGAGAGCCGATGACAAATCTAAATTACGGCACTTTCCATTTTGTAATACATCGGCCGTCGACATATTCGGCAACGACGGCTGTTTGCTTTGCTCGAACGTTCTTCATGGAGAAATTGATACCCAAGATGTGCAGCAGTCGTCCTAATACCATTCGAGAAGTGTGGTGTGTTAGCATTCTTTCTCTCACGGTCATGGTTGCGGTCAGAAGGTGTGCCAGCAACATCCTCTTTATCAGATATGTTGACCTGTATCAATTTGCGCATTAATTTATTTGAAGTTGCTAATTACATAATTAATATATTTTGCATTTCACTAGTAATTAATTAAATGTACTTATAGAGAACTGGCAAAATAAATGTTATAAAAGAAACTGTAGAGGTATTCAAGTACCACTGTACGTAAGTTAATGATATTTTCTCAGTATCATCATGCAAAAATATGCATCGTGTATGTTTATGTTATAATTTAAAATTAGTAAAAGTATATACAGGAAAATCAAATTTAAAAGAAAAACTCAATGCAAAAATCATCAATCAACAGATAAGCCTATAATCATATGCTATTCTTTTCGTGTAAGTTTGTAATATTCTTGCACCTTATAATAACGACCAATATAAACTCACGCAGTAAATGCAAAAAATGAACAAAAAAGTGGACAATGTTTGAAAACTTCGAAACTATTCCCATATCTGTTTATTATTAAAATAAAGAAACTGCAAAAGGTCAAAATTTCAATTGACAATAAGATTTCAAGTTAACTTTTTAAAACCATCAGGTAGAAAAGACCTGTTGCTGTTTAAATACATTAATTCAACTATGATGATACACATTTGCCTATTATATTAATTCTCATAAATACAGGTTATTTCTGAAGGCAAATTATTCATTTAAGTATTGGCTCGATAAATGGCAAAATGTTATTGAAACACTGCTATACAGCAAACTTCATTGTCTTTTTACACAGTGCTATTGCTGTATCCAATTATATCACTTCAACTATATTTTCCATTATTAAATTATATAAAATTGGCAAATATAAAATATTTATTTAATTATTTTTAGCATCATATAAAGTAGCGTGAAAGTACTGACTAACTTTTCCACATTACAGAATAAATTCATGTACCATTCTTTAAAATATTTCAGCTCAAGCCACATTGCATGAGCACGGTAAAAACACACCATATTCCGTTAGAAGTCGAAGCACCTTATGTTGCCCAAACATTCACACTGTTATTTGCTATCCAGCACGCTCTGCTAAGCATACTGTATTTAAAATCTTTGCATTGAGAAGTTGACACCAAAATGAAATACATTTTAGAAATAAATCTAGAAGCTGCATCCCGTTCAGCGTTGCATCATCAGTTGTAGCTTTTATAATGATGATGCAAACTCAAGTGTTTGAACACGGCAAGCCTTTAAAAAACATGTGATGAGCCAATAAGCAGTATTATGTTGAAAATTTTGCAAGAGTTTCTGTTGCATGCATCACCAAGTGAGAAGACTAAATATTTATTTTAATATTAGTATTTGACGACTTTTCGAAAAGCTACAATATGAGCATATCTTTATTATGTAAAATGGCTTTCCAGTGCTAACACATCAGATTACGATATGAATATTTTGGTTGGCATGGACACTGAAAATTTCATTTGATTTATGTGCAAATAAAAAATGTGGTTATAAAAGTTTGACCTGTTATTGCTATCGTGTGGTCCAAAGAGTGACAAAAATCGTGAATGCTTACGCTTTAATTTTGGTTATTGGTTACATGCTGCCTATCAAAAGATCATTTGCTATGAATATACAAAACAGAGGTACAATTTTGTTAGCTATTTATAATACAAATAAAAAATAAACTGTTATAAAACTTTTGACAGTTTTATAAAATCGACAAAACTCATTTACATCTAATCCTCATATGCAGCTCAGCGTTTTTAATGTTTATTTTCTCCTTTCATAAATAAGTGTAAAGATTGCATGAGATTACAATTTAAATTCTTACAAAAAATAAAGGCATAAATGATTACAAACATATTAAATTTAATCTGATAATCAACATAATGTGAGGAGCATAAATCAGAATTATTTTTAACATTATCGGAAATTCTGATTAAACACTGTTTCTGCCACTGCGGCAAATAAAAAAATACCTTTTTAACAACATTGAAAGAGAGGGGAAAAACGGGGGAGGAGCAGTCTTTAAATTATCATAAGAGCTATTCATTACCTTCTGGGGGAAGACACATGGCTGGCGGGCATGAGCAGAGATTCTGGGTGGAAGAACCCAATGGCTTTACACAGCGCAGCCGACTACTTCGAACTGATCTTCGGATCACTACTGAAATTCATTATTTTCTACGCTATTTGGGGCTATACGGAGCAAGAATTTGAACTATCCATGTATCAGGCCAATAAGAGGAGCTATGCCTTTTCTGATATGGTAATGGTATGTTATATTCTTTTGTTTAGAATTTAATCATGATATAAAATGCTGGACTTATTTAAAATCGTAGAAGATGATTATTCATACAAGAAGGTCGACCTTGACACATAGTAACGTTTCAAGGAATTTTACTTCTTTATAATTATATTTTCAATTTGATTTATTTGTGTCAAGGGCCTATTCTATGAAATAATAATTCAATATATGTCTGGGTAGATATTGTTTTTAATTTATTGATTGATATTATTCTAGTATTATCAGTATGAAAAACTCAAAATTATAACAAATCACGGCTTGATTTTTCTGGCACTAAGTTCAAAAATATTCAGACATTTTTGGATATTCTAATTTATGCTAGGTTTAAAGGGAATTTATTAATGAAAAGGTATAATATTGCTATTAATCAATGTCGAAAACGTTAAAAGTAAAAACTTTTCTTTTAGATATGAACTAATTAGATGTACTATATCATTTTTGTAAGAATTTAAAATTTCTCAGAACAAAATTTTAAATGTGGATAATATGTGTATGTTGGTGGTTATTAAAAAAATGAAAAGACTTTACCGATGACTTATAAATAGCGATCATTCTGGAGTTTCTCTTCACTTATCTATATCATCGGTGTCCTTCTTTAATGGTGGCCTGACCACATCTGGCTGTAATTAAGCATCTTTAAAATCAGTAATACACAAATCTAAATAAAATATTATATTTCTAACCAGAGTCATATATTATTATTCCATGTTATAAAAGACATAAACTGCAGCACACTTAAATGAACCAGCCCTGTTTTACATTATAATTTAATAAAAATATGAACTAATTACAAGATTGTAATGAATATAAAACACTTATCAGAGGCTCTGGTGTCCGTTTATTACTGTAAAATAAAATATAATTTTAAATCTAAATAACCCTTAGTACCCTGCATGGTGTCCATATTTAACAAACTTAAAACAGAAATCTTTACAAAGAATGTTACTACAAAAAACCATAATAAGATTATAAATTAAATTACATTGTATCTAGATTAGAAACTTTGGTGAAAGAGAAAAATTATTCAGTCGGTAATATCAATTTGTGCAATGGCAATATTTAACAGGTAGCAAGTATGAAAATTTATATTTTTGAATATATATTGAATATTAAATGCAATTATAATATTTTTAATAAAGATAAATAGAGACAGATCTTTTTGCTGGAAAAGCCAAATTTCTTACCTTTGACTCCTTCCGGTTCTTTCGTTTCATCAATAGGTGATGACGTATTTAGCTACTAAGCAATGCAGCAATATTCTATGGCTTGAAACACCGATAAGTCTCCTTGCAGTAGAAGAAAATATTTATTTGCACCAAGTGCAAGCTACTGAAAAAAAAGAAATACATGCAATATTTATAGGAAGCAAAATAAGAAGCCTCAACTTCTTTGTTTAATTCAAAAAGCTTCTCAGCTAGTTAATTACATGTTTTAGTCTATTGTCAGATTTCATGCAACATGCGAGATTAGTCACGGTAGGTATATCAATTTTCTGATAAATGTCGTCGACGAAAAAAACTATTCATTAAGTATTAAAAAGCAAATGATTTTATTGAAATCGTTAACTCTTTAAATGTTTATGGCACCTATGTTATTAAAAATGGTTTGCAACATGAGACTGTATAACTTCACTGTTTAAGTAAAATAATTGATAAGTTGAATAAATATTTAAATAAGTATGAAGATAATAAACTATGAACAAAAATTAACTAGATGATATGTGATGATTTGGCTATTTCATTTAGCATTACATTTCTTCAATATAAAATTGGGAATAAGTATTAATTAAATTTACATTAAATTTTTGTCGAATTACCTTCGGTATAATGTTTATTAGATCTGTTTTCATCCAATTTTCATTATAGCACAGCGACTAAATATTTTGTGCTGCCTAATAATCAAATTAAAATCATAATGAAATTTCGTGATATTGGAGACTTATAAAACAGTATAAGTATATACAATATCACGTGCATTCCATTACATACAATATCCAAAAGTTGATCCTACTGAGCCTAACTTGGCTCTGTGACAAGTAGAAACGATCCCTTCTGTCTGACTTACAAATGCTAATTACGATATTCATTGAGATAATCTTGAAATAGTAACGATTTCGAATTTAAATAAAACACACATGTGCGGCACATCATAACAATATCATTAAATTTTCACGCCTTCTAACCGATGGTCTTTATCCCAATCTTGCAAATTCACCCTCTGCGCTAGTACGGCCGCCATCTACCTGTCAGCTTCTTCTGTGTGTTCGCCGCTCTTGTGGCGGCCAGGCATCGCGCGCTGTTTCACCACGCAGCAATTGGTAGCGCGCGGCTTTCATTCCCAAAAGTTGATAGTGAACTTCGGGTTGAAGGTAATCTGTACGAGTACCGTTCTTGCGTCAACTGGAAAATCTTCAGTGGCACCGCATACTGTGCCCAAGCTCGGGCCTGTGAACATGAAAAGCGCAGGAGGCTATGAAAATTTCAACTATGTTTGTCATTGCAGCGTTTAATGTGCTTTCTTTGTTGGAGAAATAGTGGAGTTTATGTATGATATTTCTTGTTAGACAAAGGACATGTTAAATACCTTTGAAGCTGTGTTGTGACTGAATACGTTTACTGTGTTATCGAAAAGCGGAACTCAGCATTACTCTAAAACAACGTTAAAAAATGAGTTTCTCAACTGCGACCACTTGCACAATTATTCATTTTGCCAATTGCATATCGGAAGTGAAACACCAAATAGCTCAAAAAAAAAAATACATTGAAAATAAAAACAGTAAAAAAACTTAAAATATGATGTTTAACATGAAGTAAAATAGTGCCTGAAGCTTTATTTTAAAAAACTTTCAAAAAACTATTTTAATAACAAGTATTATTTTAAGAAAAGTGGAAATGAAACCAAATATTGCTGAAAATATTTACATCTATAAATGTTTAGGGATTATCTATAATATTTAGCAACTATCTTTATACGACTTAATCTGACTACTATTGTAAGACTTTAATCACATGGCAAGTTTTATGTGAAAAAAAAAGCGGCATGAAATACATTAAATGTCTTTCCTATTTTACAAATGTATGCCATTAATGTCTATACCATTAATAATCAGATTACCTGTGTCAACAAAATCTCATTATTATAACAAAGCATGAACGACTGCACATTATTCCTTTGTAATAATAAGCAGTTTTTAGATGCGTAACTTCAAGTATGTCTAAAACTTTGTTCCCTTTTCGACAGTAAATATATATTACATGTGTATTAATATTATTCCTTCTTCCAATATTTTTCTGGTGTAAGAGCTCCCAAGAGGCTGACATTTTATCACTGCTGTATCACACACCCTGTATTATATTTCATCAGCTTTATTTCTCACACACATCCCATCTGCCTATAATGGATGAGATATATGTTCTTTCACCTGCTGCCACATGACTGTGTGACCCTTTGTTTTCCAACATCTGCACTTGCCCAACAAATAATGAATCCATGTCGTCATCGCTCTTGGAGCTGAAAGTCGTGGCTATAGCTCTTGCAGAAGGCTGAATCTCCAGCAGCAGTGTTGTTGTGCAGATCCCGTCTACAGTGCAGATGACTCCATTTGTCTCAGTGCTTTTCACACCATCAAGTACTACTTTGGTTGGCATCTGGGAAATAGTAAGTACATGATGACAATTGTATAAATATGTTCCAGATAAAGTATAAATATTTTTAATAATCAAAGGATGATTCATATGAAAAATCAATGAGCAGAAAATGCTCATAAAAGTTTATTATAATATTGACATGTAATGACACTCTTTGATCTTTGTATTTTCCAACTACCTATTTGCTTTGCATCTTTTGAATCATTTTAGCTGACAATGACACCTCTAATTGTTATCTATGGTATTGCCCCGAATACCATCCTGATAGCGATCATTATTTTGTAGTCGTTGCTCTCCAGTTTCCTGACAAACCAATGTGAATTAGTATTACGATAATCCTTTCTTTTGTGTCGCTTGACCATTGTGTCAGTGAACGATAGAAAATTTTTTATTTTCAACACGGTGGTTTTTGTAAACCCTGCTTTCCTCTTCTTGGTATCACTGTATGAAGCCATGGATTGGGAAAACTTCTAAACTTTTTGACGAGTGATGGATCTGCGTCTATTCTGAGTTATCCACGACTGTCCCAGAACATATAGAACATTTGGCTGGCAGCTGTAAATTTCATGACAATAGCATTAAATGTCCACGAGATAATGCTGCGCTCGCAAATGTACATAATCCCTGAAATATTCGCATGAAAATCGATAAGCTTTGGAAGCTAAATGAGATTTATTCTTGTGTTTCGGTTTGTATGTGACTATTTCTCGACTCATCCCTGAAGCCAGCACTAGTTTTGACACAACTGACACAAGCCCCATGGAACTATTAGTACATTGCATGATAAACTGGCTTCTTGTATTGTTGCTGTCTCCGTGAGGCACGTGAAGACACACGGAGGACTCTTCATTACTGGCTACGATGGGTACCCACATCTGACCCCAGCTGATGGTTTAACTTTGGAGTGAAAAGCTTCATACACCATCGCGTGATGCTGTGGTGTAGTAGGATGTTAGTTTAATATGAAGATGTCAGAATACTGTTTCAAGAAAATAGTGATCGTCATTGTTTACAGCAGCAAGGTAATCTTGCAATTAGTTGAACTGATGTAAGTATGCCTCAATTTTAGAATTTGCAATTGTGGGCTGAGCATTTTTATGTAGGTGATAGAGTACATCATATTCACGTAAAAATTTTGGTTCTTTAGTTTCTGTTAGATAATTTATAATAAATTGCAATTCATAAATTCAGAATTCCATATTCAACTTAGTATTTTATTCAAACAAATGAGACATTTAATTTTGAAAAAAAAGTATATTACAAACAAGATTGTAGCATTTAGGCATGTTACCTATATGCATCTTTGTTTATACACATGATATGTTTATACATCATATAAAAAGCCAAATGGCTCAGAGTTCCCCCATGTCCAAGGATGCATGTAAAGTAACCTGGCAAATGGAAGCAATGTCACCACAAATAAGAAGTTATAAAGAACTACACTTACTTTTGAATGTCGTGCAAGTGATGGCCTGTTTCCCTGATACAGAAGCAGGGACTGACTTTTGTTCAGATAACAATGATGATTTATTATAATAGGCCATGGTACAACCCATATTAAGTCAGATCCATCTGACGTAATTTACAGATAACTAATGTGAATTTTATTGGTTTCTGCCTTTAAGTACCTTTTTAACCAGTTAGCAGAGAAGGCTTGTGTTTTATTTCGCGATTGATAAACAAAGCACTCGTGGCAAGGCAGACCAAGCTTTAACAGAACACATTCAGTATTGTACATTATTTTCTTTGTTGTATTTTTTATGTTATCGTATATGAGAAATATTTTGGTAGTTTAACAAAAATAATATTTCAGGAAAACTGTTTGTGTTTATCTCGCAATTAGTTTTTTTATACTTTTATCGTAAATATATTGGTTTTCGGCTATTATGATTTATATTTTCAAAAATCATTTGTCTTTCGTTTTAAATTTATAATGAAAAATTATTTCTAATAATAACCAACATGGCACCCATTTTCCAGAAAAACGTATTATATAACCAATGATTTATTGTGTCTGATAATTTCTAACCAGCGTGATGCTGAATTATTATAAGCAATAACACAATGAGGCAATTTTACAGTTATGTAAATATAAAAGGCAATTTCAGGAATATATTATAAATTGAGAATAATTTATTGCCACATACCTTAGTCAGAAAATGACAATGTAATAATCTTTTATGGTGTAATGCACCTATGTAATAATAATCTTTGTGATAATATTAACGTGTAATGTAATGTCTTTTATGATATTCAAAGTTAAATGTTTATTTATTGAAATGAAAACAATAAAGGAATTTTAATACGAAATAATACATTTTCAAGAAGATACTGACCAAGAACATCAAAACTCTTTCCAACAAATTTTGAACTGAATCCGGCCAATATTACCTCAAACCGTTTCGTGAATAGAACTACTGTAATAAGTGATACGGAAACTATTCTACTTTAAATTAATTTAGGGAATGCTATTTGAGTTGAAGACCCCCTTAGCAAACCAGCCGAGATGAGCACAAGCTGCTAAGCCAGATGGCCCCTATCTTAAAAAAGCAGGACCCTTCCACGAGTAAAAATCTTTATGATATTATACTAACGTATGATGTCATTGAGACAATCTTGTAACATTCATTTTTGATCTCTGACAACATGAACATTTATCTTGTTCCAATGTTTTCAAAATATGCACAGGCAACTGTGAATCTCGAAAATAATTTCGACACTTTAAAAAGCATTTACTTCGGATTACTGTCGACCCAAAGTCCATTCATGCTAATTAGTGAAAACTGATTCAAGCATCTCTTAAAAATGCTGTTTCAGTATTGTTATTCCTGATGCAGGCTTCAAGAAACATTTTCTTTTCATCGCAACATAGCATGAAAGAATTTACTAATTGTCTGGAAATGTGTTATTTGCAAAGTTCCGCCGATTTTATGTTTGTTTACTTCTTCCAAATGTGAGTCCTGAGTATATTATAAATGAAACTTTTCTTGAGTGTCAAAATACTTAATAAAATATCATCCAAAGCTACAATGCAGTAAACTACTACAGTATGTTTACGTATGCCACTTATCAACTGAATAACCTTTTTAATTTCTAAGCTGACTTCTTCAATTTATTTTGGTTTGATATTGTATTTATTATTCTCCATTTAAAAATACAGTGTACATAATATAGAAAGAACTTTTAATTTTTTATTCTTTACATTGCTACAGTGATATACAAATAATAGTTTTCTCAAGTATTGTTAGAAAACATAAATAACTATGCCACTACTATCGCCACACAGTTAAATCTATTATTAGGCGCTCTTTTATTAATATTCTACAAATGGCAAATGCGCTGAAAATAGCCAATATTCGTTATTGCTGCGTAATAATATCGTTAGCTGTAATGCGTTCTTTATTGAGCCCACAGTAATTAATACAGTGAACATATTATTTCGCTTGTAATATTATAAAAAATATATTCGGGAAGCGATTTTCAATAAGACTTCAGGAAATTAATTAATGAAAACAATATTTTAATTAAAACAAAATCAAGAGATGCATTCAAAGTTACTGCCATATTCAAGAGATGACTCATTTATTTCCTTTTCATATTATAATTTTGCTAATTCAGCGATTTTAAATTCAGTAGTCGGACTTTGAAAAAAAAAAGAATGCATATCCATATCTTGAGGGTGAAATGTTGACTTCTTTATGGAAAATGAATAATTAAATCTAAATAGCTGCTGTGAAGAAAAATTTACTTTTTCATGTATTTTGTTTGTAATTTCCTTCTATCATTGTTTTATATTTAACAGCAAATCATTTTTAAAAAACAGAGTCAAAAATTTTCTTCAGTATTTAAAAAATATTATTATAAAATATATAATTTTTATTATTATGAAAGCAAAAATGTCTTGCACAATACAGTTAACACATTTAAGTATTTTCAGCATGTGACTATAAAGATGTATTATACACTCTAATTCATTTCTTTAAAGACATATTAATTCAATATATTGATTACACTTATTAAAAATAAATGAGGATTAAACTCCATATTTCAAATATTTTGAAGCCATAACTCAATTTATTGGTCATTATTCTATATGATATAACATTCAATTTCATGTCAGACAAAAACACTGAAACATAAATTTAAAAATTTTAAAAAAAGTTATGTTAAGATTTACATAAATATGATACAAAATGTCAAACCAATATAGGACTGCCCATGCTTGTTACGAGGGAGCACTAAATTACTACACCGTGCGGCACCATGCCGCAGCAAAGACCCTGTGATCTCTGAACTCTGCAGCACCGGGCTGATTGCTGTCCCGGCAGACATGTTGTCTGATGCTATTTTTGAAAGTACGCTTGTTTCTCCGTCTGGGTGGCATTGAACTGCATTCAGTGGCTGCATCGTACCCTGCGCCCCAGTAGCACCCAGTTGAGGAAGGCTGCGATGGGTTCGTGGTACATGATGGAGCTAGATATTGAAATAAGTATTTCAATGTTTGTTATTTATTTTTATAATTTAAAAGGGTTGATAGGTATTAACTGCATGGTGTGAGAATATCTTTTAATAGTGTGAAATATTGAGCTGTCGGCATATATGTGTGCTGCATGCATGTGCACAGCACCAATGCGCCAGTTTGTTTAATTCAGTTTAAATTCAAATACAGGAATTGATATTATGCAGTTGTGCCTATTTTTCAGCTTATTTAAATTGTATTATTTGACATAATTTTAAACTACTTGGTAAGGCCAATCTCTTTTAATGAATGCGAAAATAAATATTGGCATATTTGTCTTGTATGCATGCTGTGCGGCTTTTTACCAAATGTTGTTTTCTTAGTTTTGATTAATATAGTTTGAATTCAAATACCAAATCATATATATGGTTTATTTTATTATTTTGAGAATACTAAGTTAATAAACAACAAATTTGTCATAAAAAAGAAGTAATATTGCACGGCTATTTGTTGCTATCAATATACTGGTATAAACTCCGTATGCAAGGTTTACACCGACTTTGCTGGTTATGCGAAAACTCATGATTCAGAAATTGTATTCCAAGGATGAACACACTCTAATGACAATTTACGGAAGTGCTCTTGTCTTTGTGATTTAGATGACTGCTGTTACAGAACATTTATGGAAATGGTTTTAAAACAAAATGAGGTGAATTATTATAAACATTTGTGACAAATAATTTGGAGTTTAGGTATTTCAATCATTAGGCTTTTTATGATGAACTAGATGATTGAAAGAAGTACTAGTGCAATATTTCGTTGTATATTTTGCATTTTAAAAATGGTGGTCAATATCTTTGTAGCATTAATATTGAAAACGCAAATCGATCTTGCTATAATGTGTATGCATGCTTGATAAACTAACAAAATGCTATTACGATGAACTCGTTCTGAATACAAGCTGCAGAATGTATATATATATATATATGGTTATTTTTATTATATTTTGAGGAGCAATATCAGTTAAGGAAATAATTTTATTCATTAAAAAAACTGTGAACCAGCGTTTACCTGATTCCAAGGAAATATTATGCACGATATTTTGTTGCCGTCTTATAAATCTCCATTGTCTAGAATTTTTATAGAATCTTGTGTGCTACATAAGCCCGTAGTTTTTTATTCAGGAAGTTTGTTGTTAGGATGATTTCACTGCATTGAGTAAGCTTGGGAAAAGTACTCTTCTGTCTCGTGTTAGACAAGCTGCTGTACATGAACGACCCTGTAATCGCACTGATCATTTAATTAAAATAGTGGTTGATGCAAACGACTTTGAAAGCGCGTTTCGGCAGTCGGCAATTAAAGTAAATGAAACAAATTTATATTTCACAAGCTATTAATATAATTTCAATGTTGATTGTATTAAATAATATGAACATTAAGGAAACATAAATATGTGACAAATTCATATTAACTATAATATTAATTACATTCTTGAGTGTCACTGTCTTCACAATTAAAAATATTGCGTACATAATTTTTTGGTATGAATGGTTTCATCAAATTTTATTACTAATGTATTTCAGGCCTCAACCATCCGGTCACTGCTAGTGACTGAGGCCCACAGAGTGCACATTGGTCTTGAGCCTGTGAGATCTGAAGCTGTCTCCCAGCACGTCATCTGTAATTTTAGTTGTTTGTTGCTTTCCGCAAGGGCCACGCGGAGTGGAGACAACGGCTCATACTCTTGGCACCGGCATCTATGGTGGCAGCTCAGTCCACCTGTGATAAAAAATCTTTGAGGACTCAGTTGTCTAATCCATGATCGTACAGAAAGTACTAAGCATTGCAGCAAATTTCCCAAGTCACTATTATATATTTATGTCGAAAACATTTTGAGACTGACTGTGTGGTATTCAAAAAAGAAATATCATAAAGATATTTATTACACTCCATTACTGTTTCTAAAAATTTTATTATTGTGTAGTTATACTCGTTGTTTTCACTGTATCCAACAGATTGGATATACATATTCAAAAGTGATGAAATTAATGACTTATAGAAAGATCTTTTAAAATGTCGTTGACTCTATTCATGCAATCTCCAGCAATGGCATTTAAAACTTCAGTACTATTTATCACAGAATGTTGATCATTTGAAGCCTTGTTCTGGCTTTTAACTTATTTCCATACATGTTCAAAATGTGAAACATTAACCTGTTTCTTCAAGTAAGCCAACACAGTGATTTATCATCATCATCATCATCATCTCATCATCATCATTATCATCAGGGAACAGCAACCCATGACCAAGGCAAGCATATGTCTGGCGAACTCAGCAAGGTGTTTTACGTATTAGGGAATGCTTAACAGTCATAGGCTGCCGGGCCCTGCCTCCAGGCTGTTCGGCCTGCGGACTTCAGGCAAGCTGCCGTCACCAGAGCCCAAGTGCAGCCATTCAAAGCTACTCAATGGCAAAAAAATTAACTCCTTGAAAACAAATTGATGGGCGAAATGTCTGGGAGGTTTGAACTACAATGAATTAACATCTGTGCTGTCCTCATTCCAGCTATGCTAGTGACCCATTTTGTATGTGCGGGCACATACCATGATGGTGTGAAACCATACCAAATGCGGATCGCCAAATCTGTTTACGTCATGATGGCTATATTCAACTATCGTTTCTCAGAAATATAAAAAAATTATTTATCGAACAGATCATTAAAAGCAACATATGGTAATTATTTTTATTACATCAGTCTTTTTTATTTTTTTATTCCCAACTTCTCAAATCTTTCACTTTTTAATTCAGTCTATAATAACAATATTAGTATTGCTAATTGCTTTTAAATATTCTTATCTAAAATAGCCTCATTTTCCATCTGCTAGTTATTTGTTAAATATTGTCTGCTTAAACGACACGAATATTATCATATTATTGCATGTATTTAATATGGCTAAGTATCATTCTCTTGTAAATTTTCACTGTTATTTCTTGTGGCTATATTCTTGTATTATAGAGAGAGTTGAATTCTACATTAATACAGTAGTATTTTAAGGTATCAAGCATCATTTAACAATATATTTAATAAAAAGTAACATAGCTTACTAACTCCATAATATCATTTTGTGTTGACTACAATCTATTGGGCCTAAGATGCTGTCTTTTTACACAATATTACAAATATATCTAGGAAGTATATTTCATAAGTCTTAGATAACCTCCATTTCCAATGACACTTCCCAAAAAAGAGCACTTCTTTTATTATTTTAAATGCAACTGCTAAATTAATGAGACTAAAAAATCGGGGTGATAAATGTGTTTAAAGCTATTTTTAGTGTAGTTATTTTAATTTGAAACATTATAGAGAGGATTGTATTTGCTATGAGTAAAAATAATCAGAAAGCATCTTTTTTTTAAATATATATAATACTAAAGAAAATTATTCTAATAGACTGAGGTAAATGGCTCTGCTGCCTGTATTCAAATGGCAAATGAATAAATCTCAGCAATGTAAGCTATAACATGTTTCTGGCCTGCTGTCTG